>CATIWF010202874.1:0-20226 GCA_949630135.1 Balakata baccata
CACGCTCGCCGGTCCAACTGGCGCACCGCACCACAAACTTAGAAATAATTTCGAAACCACCTTAAATCTGTAAATTTCGGTAAAAAAACACCAAAATTGTAATTAGTATTTTTATTTACCATTAATTAAGAAATATCCCATGGCTTTGACATTCAAGAACAAAGTTGAATTCATAGATGGTTCAATCAATGAACCAAATGACAAGAATTCTGATGAACACCAACAATGGAATCGCTGCAACAATTTGGTCAGGACTTGGCTACTTGGTCGATGTCGAAAGAAATCGTTGGAAGCGTCATTCATTACAAGGATGCTAGACAAATATGGCTTGAGCTGCAAGAGAGATTTTCACATGCAAATGCAGTTCAGTTATTCAACATCGAAAATGAAATTCACAACTGTGTGCGAGGCTCAATGTCTGTGGGATCTTATTTCACAAAATTGAAAAGTTTATGGGATGAGCGTGATATGTTGTGTACTTTTCCTACATGCACTCGTGGATTTATCAAAGAGGTGATGGCATTCCTAGAAACACAGAAAACCATGAAATTTCTCATAGGGCTTAATGAATCATATGCAAATGTTCGAAATAACACCTTATTGCTGGACCCATTACCCACAGTAAATAAGGCATATTCGTTGGTTCTTCGTCATGAGAAACAATCAAAGGTGACCACCAGAAAAGGCGTAATTCAACCATAAGCTACTGTATTTGCTGTGGAGAACTCGAGTCATGGGTCTGAAGAAGAAGAAAGATATTCTAAGTGCAACAGAACAAACCACACCACCAAAAATTGTCTTGCAAATCACAAATGCAGTTTTTGTGGATGGAAAGGACATACAGTAGAACAATGTCGCAAAAAGAAGGCAGCCGAAGCTGAGCACAATGTAACAATCTCTAAAGAGAATCAAGCTGCATCATCCAAAACTGAAAAGAAAGAGATGAACCTGCCATTCACTATTGAAGAAGGCAAATAAATACTGGACATGTTGAAAGCTAAATCACATTTTGCAAATCATGTTAGTAGTTGTTCAACTCATGATGAGCTTTCAGGTAAAATCTTTTCACTCATTTTTAATGGAAAAAGTAGTTCTTGGATTTTGGATAGTGGTTGCACGGATCATATGATTCATGATCATAACTTATACATTCAAGGCCCGTCAAGAATCGTACTATTGAATTACCAAATGGTTTTGAAGGACAAGTGACTCATATTGGCAAAGTCATTATATCTCCTAATTTAATTCTTGACAATGTTTTATGTGTCCCTTACTTTCATTTGAATTTAATCCCTATTAGCAAGTTGACCATTAATTCATCATCCATAGCAGTATTTCTAAACAAACTTTATTTTATTCAGGACACTAGAGGAAGATGATTAGGACGGGAATTGAACGAGAAGGCCTTTACTATCTCGATCAAACCAAGACAGGACGATGCAATCATACCCAAACTTCGAATCCATTTCTTTGGCACCAATGTCTTGGGCATCCCTCAACCAAAATTGCTGCATTATTTCCTATTTCATGTTCCAAAAATTAAGTTTGTACCATAGACAATTGCCTAATTTGTCCATTGGCTAAACAAACAAGACTTCCTTTTTTTTCAAGTTCTATCACTACAGATTCTTGTTTTGATTTTTTTCATGTTGACATTTGGAGTGGTTATAAAGTTGCTTCCATTTTAGTTGCAAAATATTTTCTTACAATTGTTGATTACCATACCAGATGCATATAGTTTTATCTTATGAAACACAAATCGAATACTAGAGATCTTTTGGTCAATTTCATAAATATGGATGAAAATCAATTCCATTCCAAGATCAAGATTATTCGTAGTGACAATGACCCTGAATTCAAACTTGAGAATTTTTATGCACAAAAGGGGATAGTTCATCAAACAAGTTGCGTGAATACACCACAATAAAATGGAGTTGCTGAACAGAAATACAAACATTTGTTAAATATGGCAAGAGCTCTTCTAATTCAAGCTGGTCTCCCTAATCAATTTTAGTGTGATGCCATTCTTACTTCAGCCTACCTCATAAACTGAACACCAACTCCCCTTCTTCAAGGAAAAACTTCATATGAAAAGTTGTTCAACAAAATTTCAAACTATTCCCATTTGAGAGTATTTGGTTGTTTGTGTTTTGTTTCCATTCATGCACTTCATCGGTCTAAATTTGACCCATGAGCATTACACTGCATTTTTCTTGGGTATCCTTATGGGAAAAAGGGGTATCGTGTTTTTTGTCTTGACAAGAAAAAGGTAGTGATCTCTAGAGATGTTATTTTCTATGAAAATAATTTTCCTTTCCATAATCATCAACAGTCTACTACACCACAAAATGAGACTGGTGAATCAAGATTTCAATTCTGAAATCAAGCACCAAATTTTGATTTGGATTACTTGACTACATCTGATTCTTTTTCAGTTTCAAATGAGCCTTCTCCTCTTGCCCAAACTAATGAGCCATAAATACCCGATACACCAACATCATCCTCTACAATTGAACCTTCCACAAATATACCAGACGCTCAAATACTCTGACATGGAGATTGTGCCACTAAAGTTCCATCATATTTGTAATATTTTCACATCGAGATGGCCCTGCCTTCAAGGACTGAACCAACATCATCCATGAGTTTGGTCAAGAATTCAAGTACTGCTTATCCACTTTCCAAATTTTTATCTTATGATGAACTTTCCCATGATCATAAAACTTATGTTGCTCAACTCATTTTCTCAAAGAACCTACTAGTTATTCACAGGCTGTCAAAGATCCAAAGTGGTGTGAAGCCATGCAACATGAACTTACTGATTTACAAAACAATGGGACTTGGAGTTTGGTGCCATTACGAGACAATAGAGCAGTACAAAGCACGACTGCTAGATAAAGGTTATAGTCAAATTGAATGACTTGATTATAGGGAAACTTTTGCACCAGTGGCTAAGTTGGTAATTGTTCGAGTTTTACTCAGTATGGCAGCATTATTTGGTTGGCATCTATACCAATTAGATGTTAACAATGCATTTTGAATGGTGATCTTGATAAGGAAGTGTACATATCCTAGTTTCGAACGAAAGAGGGAGAGTTGTGTTTGTAAACTTCACAAGTCAATATATGGTTTAAAATAGGCATTTAGACAATGGTTTATAAAGTTATCCGGTGCACTCAAAGCTGTAGAATTTCATCAGTCTCTCTTTGATTATTCTTTATTTGTCCGATATAGGCAAGGTAGCTTCTTGGCATTACTTGTGTATATAGATAATGTAATATTGGCTGGGAATGATTTGCAAGATATTGAAAACATTAAGCTTTTCTTGTCTAAGAGGTTCAAACTTAAAGACTTAGGAAAGAGCAAATGTTTTCTTGGTATAGAGGTTGCAAGGTCAAGACACAAAATCAGCTTGTCACAACGAAAATATGCTTTAGATATTCTAAATGATGCTGGATTCTTAGGTGCCAAACCCTCTTGATTTCCCGTAGACCAAAATATATCACTCACACAATCAGATGGAAAGCTTTTGTATGATGTTTCAATATATAGAAGATTAATTGGGAGGTTAATCTACCTAACCATAACTAGACCAGATCTCACTTATGTCATTCATATGCTAAGTCAGTTTATCGATAAACCTCACTAACCACATTTGGAGGCATCTCATAAAGTCCTTAAATACATCAAGCAAACACCTGGGCAGGGCATTTTGTTACCATCTACAGGTTCTCTTCAATTGCAAGCATTTTGTGATACTGATTGGGCTCGTTGTAAGGATACGAGAATGTCAGTTACATGTTATTGTACTTTACTTGGTCAAGCACCAATTTCTTGGAGAACTAAGAAACAAACTACAATTTCCCATTCAAGGGCAGAAGCAGAGTATTGCTCTATGGCCACAACATGTGAAATTACATGGTTGAAAAATATTTTGAAGGATTTGAAAGTAAGCCACACTCAGCCGATTGTTTTGTATTGTGATAATCAGGCAACTATACATATAGCATCTAATCCAGTCTTCCATGAGTGAACTAAGCATATAGAAACAGATTGTCATTCGGTACGTGAGAAAATTCAAGGAATGATTCAAACATCCTACATCCATACTTCAAATCAGCTGGCAGATTTATTATTTATTTACCAAACCATTGAGTACCTCACAGTTTAAAGTTTTACTTAGCAAGTTGGGTGTCATTGACATACACTCCAACTTGAGGGACAGTGTTAAAGGAAATTGAGGCTAAGTTTATGCTATAAAATCTGTCAAATAATATGGTATGATTTCTAGTTATTTGTTTCCTTCTTCATAAATGATCGTGCTTAATCATAGGCAATAGATTAGATTTTTGTTGTACTACCAATTGTATATATTTGTGATCTCTATTGATTGTAAAAATATACAGAAAGTTTAATTCTTCTCATTAACTATCATCATTTTTATTACATTGAGGCCAAACCATCAACCATAGAACGTTTGCTAGAGAATAGATATTACATGGATGGATGGTACAAATATTGTATTCTTTCCCATAGCTTTCACACCATAATTGGGCGACAATTGGAGATTCAGTCCTAGCATTTCTTGCAAATTTATCCATGGAAAAATCCATATATGAGTAGCCCAAGTTTTTTTTTATATTGATGTTTTATGCTGTTTATAAGCCAATATTTCTTATAAGTAAGCAGATCTTATATATATATATATATATATATATATATATATATATATATTAATGTATGTTATGATGCCGGTGTTATAGGAGGCAAACACTAGGATACCATTAGGCAGACTATGCCTCTCATATGCTCTTCCGATTAACTTTCGATATTTGACAGACAATATCTATTGTTGATTTCTCCATTAAATTGGTTTTCCCTTGTACTTAATTGATCTGAGGCAATTATATATTCATATTACCTGTAATGCTAAATTGGGCGACTGATGTATCAGTTATGGTGTTAGAAATTTTGGTTTTATTATTATAATTAAGTTAATCGTATCATTTAACTTAAGATGTGCAAGAATTCGTATCATTTTTTTAATTGAGGCCAAAAATCAGGAATGCACTCAATTATCTCAACTAGATTGATATAATCTTAGTATTTTTCATCATTTTCTTGGGCTTACAATATTATCAATAAAAAATACATAATCGTTCTAAAACTATTGTTTCTAAACAAAATGAAAACGTTCTTGCCCACAAAAATCATAATAAAGTAATGAAAGACAAAAGTCTGGACTTATGCTCTACCAGTTATTGTTGTTTGAAGATACTCCATATTTTGTAAGCCTATCTGCAACTGCACTCCCTTCTCGGTATATATAAGAAATAACAAAATTCATTTGCTTCAGTAAAGTTGCACAAGATAACCATTGTTGTTTTAATAACCATGGTACATTCGTTACTCATGATTTAAAAAGATTTACAACAAGAGTAGAATTACATTCCAACCATAAGTTGTATCATCCCTTATTCCATGCTTGCTCAATTGTATACATTGCTGCTATCAATTATGCAACATAAGCATGATTGTTATCCAAATGCAAAGAGAACACTCCTATCACAAAACCTCTCTTGTTATGAAACACTCCTCTAGCTCCAAATAATCCTGGTGAGCCTAGTGTTGATTCATCCGTGTTTACCTTAAACCACACTATAAATCTTAGGTGCAATTGAAGGACGACCCTAAACATTAAGAATATGAAGAATTTGTCTCTCTTGTAAAGAATTAGCCATGATACTATGATGAAAATAATCAGTCTCTTTTATCACCAGCCATAATCAGCGCAAGGTGAGGTAAATATTGACACTCTCACTTTCAAAAATAACATGATTTCTTATATGCCAAATTAGCCAAATTGCATTGACCATTGATGAAGTCCAAAATGCCTTCAGTTGAGTGCTAAATCTCACTTTAGCTACATCAATTAGCAAACTTGTCAAAGTTCCATTAGTAACAACATGATACCCAAAAACATAGGCTATTGCTTTCTATATTTCTTTTATAAAATCACAAGGCAAGAAGACGTGCTATAAGGTTTTGACATCCTTATGACAAAGATTGCATTGGGACACAATTTGAAAGCCCCGCTTAGCCAGCATTTCATGAGTTGGCAAATAGCCCAAACGAGCCTGCCAATCAAGAATTCAACAAGATAGTGGCAAAAATTCTTTCCAATAAAACTTGTGTAGAAAATCCACATTTTGATTGTTATTATAACCCAATTGATCCATTCACCCCTCCAAAAAATTCAATTGTATTTCGTTGCCAATAAACCATCTCTTGCTTCACATCCAAATAAATATTCTTAATGGGACTCCAAATGGAAGAAGAACAAGACAACGATTTTGGTTTACCAATAGCATTTAAAAATATGCCCTTCAAGATATTGAAAGTACACTTCTTTGAGAATTTACAGACCGTGTAATTTTCCCAAGAAGTGCCATGTTAAAATTCTCAAGCTTCTTTTTTCCTAATCCTCCATGCTTAATAGGTTTACAACAAATTCACCCAGGCACAGTGACTGATTTTTCCCTTTTTATGTTTCCTGTCCAAAGAAAATTTCAAATACTCTTTTCCATGTAATTAAGAATGCCCATGGGCCATTTATACACTATGAAAGAGTGGATAAAAGAACTCAGCAAAATTAATTTTATTAAAGCCAATCTCCCTACCATTGACAAAGTCATACCTTTCCACATTGCAAATTTACTAACAATCTTATCTGCTAAGGATCTCAACCACTTATCTCTTGGGGCACAAATAAACAAAGGAACACCTAAATAATTAAAAGGAATGGTTCTCAATTTTATACCAACCACAAATTTCAACCACATAGCTCGTCTAAGAATTACTAATTTCCCGAAGAAAATATTAGACTTTTCCCTATTGACATGCTGCCTAGATAAAGAAAGATATTAGAAAGCACATTAATATTTGTCATGCTGGCTTTAGCAAATAACAAAATATCATCAGCAAAAAAGAAATGACTTGGAAAGCTCACAGCTCTATAATAGATCATGGTATCCAAATAATCCTCCCCTGTAACACCCTAAACTGGTGATATATTATGTATAATGAATGTTTCAAATTGGCTCATAATCATATTAAATATTATTTCTTATTCTTAATGACGTTTTAAACAAATTGGTGTAAATTTTTATCTTATTCATATATATTTATTGTCAATATGTCTATAACTATCTTATTTCAATATTCATTTATGAAAATTTTTTGCAGCATAACGACTGCATTGAATCTTACTCTCATACAAATTAGAAAAATAACATTCTCAATATACTCTATAATACCTCAACAACCTCTGATAATCACAATTCTAATTGTTTACACAAATCATTCCATCACACATACATAACACATTCATCCATATCGTTAGTAGCATCATACATATATATACATTGTTTATTACAATATTGTCCATTGTAAAACTATACATATACGTGTCTCTAGTATAAAAGTCTAAAATATTACCAAAATTATCTTAATCATTGATCTTGCAGTCGTATACTTGCTCCAACTTCTATGCTCCTCAATTTGTTCGACCTAAACCTGCGTGCAGCAATAACTATGCATTAAGTGATCTACGCCTAGTGGTGGGTACAATTCTAATATTTTTCATCAAAAAATATACATGTTATACATGCACATTTATCTCACACAATTAATTTGTAATAATTTTATTATTGTCACTTATAAATTATCATTTTACATCTACTATTCTTAATATTATTATACAATTCCATAACACATATTTACACCTAGTTAATTATTATGATATCCATTTACTAACACAAACCTTTTACATACATTTCCTTAATTTTAATTATTAGTTCATTATTAATCCATTTTTAAATCATTAAATTACATGTTATTTCTTAATTTATTTACCAACTTATAATTTATACTATTTTGCCTTTATATCTTCTTTTCACTTCCTAACAAAATTTACCACTTGGTACTCTACTTTATTTTTTATCCCGAATTTAACCTCGTAAACTCTTAAATTCACCATTTTATCACTAATTTCTTGCATAATTATCCTTTACTCATTTTTATTTTTTTATTTTTTATATAATTTTTGTTTTACTTCTATATTTATCCTATCTTTACAAGTTTATACTTAACTCCTTATTTTGCCTCTATTAGTATCCAATAGAAATTTTCAAACCGGATATGCAGAACGTGGACTCCAAAGATCCGAAAACATAAAAAGGTGATCACTAGGGACCACAGAACTGTGAACATGATAATATGGAAATATGGAAATATAGTTGTAATGACTTGTACATGCAAGTCGTCATGACTTGTACAGCGGTAAAGTGTCTCTATGGCTAGCCAATTATATCTTGTATTTTTTATTTAACTACCAGTATACTAAGGGCAAAACCAATTTTCTTTTACTTTTTCTTACTTATACCATTACATATCATACCTCAAAATAGTCTTATTTCTTTTTTATAAACATAATTCCATTTCTCCTTCCATATGGCATAATTAAATATACATACATCATATTTTATTTCTTATTCATACATATATATTCAAAATCATCATATAACTTCTATCTTTCCATTGTTAACCATTCGGTCATGCATGTAAAATTTATTCAAATTTCTTTTCCACTTCTTATTTATTTCTCCTTAATCCTTATTAATAATTACTTAATTTTCATGCATATCATTTTTTTACTTTTTTTCCAAATAAATTAGTTCCATGTATTTCCTTTCTAGTCACACAATTATTTCATTTAAAACATATATTCCTTATTTATGTCATCTTGTATATAATACCTATCTAGGCCATAATATAACTCAATAATTCCCAAAAATTTTCACTAAATTCCTACTAACCTTATTTTAATTCTATTTTCATTTTCCTACTAAAATTCAGTAAAATCTCATGAACTTAACCTATTTTCCTTATGATACACCATTAGACTCATTTACCATATCTAGCTCAAATTTTATTTTCATCAAATCATTCATTCCAAACATCATAATTTAAATTAAATTTCATGTTTCTATGCTAGATTTCCATAATTTCATAATTTTTTTTCATGCACATATACATACATACATACACATGAAAAACCATCAAAATAAATAGAAAATAATAGAATTTGTATCAACAAATCTTATTTCCCTCTTTGTCACCTTCACTTGGATTTTTACTCTAAATTCTTCCTTCACAATTGTATCAACTTCTTCACCAAAATTGAGTTTTTGAGATTGCTAAAAATGAATTTAGGGCTTTAGAATTATTTGAGAGATAAAATTTGGTGGAATTTTGGAGAAAAATTTGAAAAAAATTGAAGTGGGAAATGGGGGAGAGGATTTCAGCCAAGAAGGAGAGAAGATGGTGGTGGAATGTTCTTGAAAATTCTGATATTTGGTCCTTTTATGTCCATTCAAATGGAACAAGTCAGGTCCAATCCAAAATAGGCTCATTAGTTAATTTTTCTAACATGTTCAAACTCAATTATTTTTCTTCTATTTTTCTAGCACCATTTTCTCATAAAAATGTGTCCATAATTATTAAAAAATATTCTTTAGGGTACAAAAAAATTTTTAGGTCAAAATGACTTTATTTCCCAGTCTGGCAAATTTTACCAGTCTGAAAACTTATTTTTATGAGTAACCAAAAAATAATTTTTTCCCATCAAAAAATCTCTCATAATATTTAGAGTGAGTCTATGTATTTGGATAATTTTTTAGGGGTCTAGCATTTTTTTCAGGCTCGGTCCAAGTTCAGTCAAACTAGGTTACTATTTAACCCGAACCGTATCTTTTTTTTTTACTTTTAAAGGCTTATTTGAATTCAATTTCACTTCAAATTATATTATCGGACTCCTCATGAATTGTACTTTCTAATAGTCAAGTAAAATATTTTTCGCCCTCGAATGGTACTATTCATCTCAAACTATACTATTCATATCCGGAAAGTACTATTTATGATTAACGTGTTTTTAGGGCATTACATCCCCAACCTGCTTCATTAACCACTTGCTACAAAATATTCTTCCAGACAAAATAAAATTGGCTACAATTGATCATCCTGCCGCACCCCTCTTGAAGAGGAGAAATGTCCTTTTAAAGAGCCATTTAGATTAATTGAAAGTTTTGCTGAAGAAAATATTTCCAAAATCCAGTTTCTCAACTTTAACGAAAACCAAAAGCTTCTAGAACTTCCAGAATGAAATTCCAATCCAAAAGCCTTTCGCATATCTATTTTGAGTGTCATATTGCCTCCGAAACATTTCCTGTCAAGAATATTTACTTCTTCAGAAGCCATAGCAATACATTGCCATATGCTTCTCTTTTTAATGAACCCAAATTGATTAGGAGAAATAATGCTAGCAGCTATCATAGACAACCTACCAGCCAGAATCTTGGTTACAATTTTCAAGCTGAAGTTGTTCATAGATATCGGCCATTGTTGTTCCACGGCAATGGCATCCGGGACTTTTGGAAGAAGAATCATCACACTGGAGTTAAACCTCGTCCCTATTTTCCCATGAATAAAGGCTCTTTACGGCTGCACAAACATCAACTCTTATAATATCCCAGAAGGAGTGATAAAAAAAACTCCTGTAAACCCATCCGGTCCTGGGCACTATGAGGATCCATATGAAAAACAACTGTTTTAATTTCATCATCTGTTGGGCATCTAGTTAGTTTCTCATTGTCTGTTGCATTAACTAATGAAGGAATAACTTGGGAGACAAGAGCATTGTTGCTACGAACATTTCTATCTGCACAAAACAAATTTATATAATAATGAGCTACGTGCTGCTCAATTAATTGATCATCTTCCGAGATCACCCCATTTATTCGTAAAGCAGAGATTTTTTGGAATGGCTTCCGCCGAGAATGTAGCCTGTGAAATAAAGTTGTATTGTGATCCCCAACTCTCAACCATTTTATTCTACTTTTCTCACGGTAAAGAATTTCTTAGTGAAGTAGATGTTCTTCCAACTTGGCGTGAGCTTCAAGTTCTCTGTCTGGGCAAATTTTCAGTGAAGCCTTGCAGCGGAATTTGGTGCTGCGTTTCTCGCAACAAATTTTCAGCTTGCTGAATATTGTCTTTTGGACATTGCCAAAAATAGTTTAATTCCTCTATCTTAGTCGGATTCTGAGATGTTTCAGTTTGGCAGTCAGTGCTTGCATTTGCGTTAAACCAAAGACTGAACTAGACCAAGTTGAGTTAACCACATCCTTAAGGGTTTCATTGGTCAGCCACATTGACTGAAAACGAAAACGTGGGAGAATTGTACCTGATTGACTTACACAATGCAGTAATAAAGGACTGTGATCCGAGTGGAACCTTGATAGTGTTGTGCAAGTTATATTATGCCAATCATCAAAAAAAATTTCGGTTTTGCCATGGCTCTGTCCAGCAAGCTTTCAAATCTATCTACACCCAATCTTCGATTGGTCCAAGTGTAAGCTGCTCCCCTTAAAGGTGTATCAATTAGACCACATTGATCAATGAATTGCCTAAAATCATTGCAAGGTAGGCGACCTGGTGCACGTCCCGTTTGTTCATATGCTCCAAGTATCGAATTGAAATCACCTATTGCCAGCCAAGATCCTATGATTGGATTAGAGTGTACCACCGAATGCAAATCATGCCATAATTGACGTCTTCTATTAGTCCATACACTACCGTAGATAAAAGAAAAGCAATGATGTTTATTATTCAGCGAAACAACAATGCTGGCATGCTGCTCGTGTTCATAACACCAAAGAGGCCGATCCATGTTGTTTTGAGCAAGAACTCACAATGATGGCAAAGATTTGGTAGTTTGAGCTACTAATTGGATGCCTAAGGAAGTCCAACACTGATTAGGAACTGAATCGAAGTAAATCATTGGCTCTTCCAAACAAATTATTTCTGGTTTATAAAGCTGACAATACGAGAATAGTACACTTTGAGTTGCTGCATTGCCGAACCCACGGCAATTCCAAAAAATTTTCGTAGATTCATTCTTGATGGTTGTCTGGTTACTCTTTTAGATAGAGTAACTTGATGAGATTTCTTTGGTTTAGGAGACTGCTGTCACCTTGTAACAGTTGTCATCCTTCATTTTCTTCCTCATCATCCATTTGATCCGCCCAAGACTTCTTAGACCCTTACAACTGTTCCCCGCTTCCGATCTGAGCTTCATTATCGTTATGGATTGTAATATCTCAAGCAGTGTCAATATGCTGTACTGTAACCAATATTGGGTTCATAAAATTATCTCCCAGCAGAGTATTGGGATCCACTTGTCCATCATGAGTTTCCGTGGCATTGGGATCTACATCCGTGACTTCATTCATGGCAATTGTATTGCCTTTGTCATTACTAGTTTATAATTGGTGTAGCAATTCAGCTATTCCAATTGATTTTGTTTTTCAGTATTTTTGTACTTTTTTCAATTCCAAATGGATCTGATCGATCCAAACAAGCTCAAGCAATGGGCCTTTGGGTCTGGCCTTAAACGAAAAAGCTTACCTAGAAGGGCTCCATCTTTGCCGTTCAAATTATATTGTAAACTCTGCTGTACAAAGTACTAAACACTTGTAATAGAAATAATAAAAATATAGAATAAATTTTGTAAATAAAATAAATTTATACGATTTTGTTAGGTTGATTAATTATTAGAAAAATGATCATTAGTTTATTAATAAATTTTTATTTTATTTTAAAATAAAATCAACAATTATTTTGTATTTTTTTCGTTTTCATATGCTATTTGTCTGTATTTATTATTTTTCCGATACGTTTTGTCTCGATTTTTTTTGTTACATTTTGAATTTCTTAGAAGATAATTCAATAAATTCATACCTACAAATCAAAATACAAAAAATATTTATTAAATTAAGTACATAAAAATAAAATAAACTTGTATTAATATAAAAAATGAATATTTATTAATAAACTAATTAATTTTTTTCAATAAATTAATGAATTTTTAATTCATTTATTATGATCTTTTTAGTTTATTCGTAATGAATTTTTTCATTAAATTAATGAATATTTACTTTATTTGTAATAAATTTTTTTTAATGAACTAATGAATATTTTTCAAAAAATTAATGAATCTCTAATTCATTCGTAACAAATATTTTTAGTTTGTTCACAGTAAACTAATTAAATTTTATTTTATTGGTAATGAACCATTTTTTAATTATCTAATAAATTTTTTTAATAAACTAATTCATTCGTTATTTTTTTCAATTTATTTATAATAAATATTTTTAATAAATTAAATAATTTTTATTTTATTTATAATAATTTTTTTTAATAAATTAATGAATATTTTATAATAAAATAATAAATATTTATTTAATAATAGATAATAAATATTTATAAAAATATCGTCTGATTAACGGCGCACTTGGTCATATAACAATTGTCTTCGCAGCCACCGCTGTGGCATTCCGACGTCTGCTCATAGAGTATAGGTACAAACCACCGCCTGACACTAGCTGATCAGAAATATGTTGAAATTGAATCGATTAATAAAGCGCACAAATAGTTCAACCAGCGCTGCACTTCTCCTATGTCGAAAGCAACAGCATGAAGAAAGGCTCTTTGATCCTCTCCCTTCTCGTCTTCTCGTCCAAAAAAATTGCACCCGGTTCCTCGACATTTACCAGGTAATCAATTTCCCCTTTACCCATTTCGCCTTTTCAAAAAAGATTGAACTTTGAAACTTTTAAGGTTGTGTTTGAGTATGTGCGATAATTTCTGCTGTTTAAGTTCCATGTTTACTTATATATACCAAATTGTCAAATTGCAGCTTCGAAGCAAAGAAGCTATTGAGAAAGAGCGCGCTAGGCTGTAAGTGTTATGCATCTACTTCTGATTTTTATGTAAATAATTGCAACTTCAACTTTCTTTTATTTTTAATTTAGAAGGGGATTTGAATTGGGATTTAATTAATTAATGAGTGTGTGATTTAGGGCAGTAAAGATGAGATGAGTAGAGGCTACTTTGTGGATATGAAAGAGCTCGGGCAACATGGTGGTAAGGTGAGTTATTATGGGTTTGCTTTTACAGTTATCCAAATTCTACCAGTTTTTGTTGTTTTGGCTTATATGAACTGCTAATGCGCATTCATTTCTTGTTTTTCTTGTATGATTGGTGACTTGCTATTGATATCATGCCATTGGTATCATTATCAAATTTAAATTATGGCCTAAGGTTCAAAATAGTCCAATCAAGCTGATCTCTGATGTAAAAAGTTGAACTTATCTATGATTGCTTAGTTTGTAGTTGTTGCTTATGCAGATTGCAGTAGCAAGTAAAACTATAGTTCCTGCAATGGAGGCTGTAAAGTTTCCGAACTTGGAGGTGAATTATTCTGATGGTAAAACTCTAAAGTTGCCCATTGGAAATTTGGATAATGCTGACACATCAACTATTCCTAAAGCATCTTTACTGTGTCTTTCATTTCGAGCAAATTCTCAGGTTCATTTTTTTTTCTTAATTATATAGTTCATCTTCAATGATGTCTCTTTGCATATTTTAAGTGTAAGCGTTCATTTTTTGAGTTATAGGATTTGCAATTGATTCATTTATATGTATTACAATTTACAATAAAGAAAAGAAAAGATTGAAAGGAAAGAGTAGAAAATGAGTAAATTTCCTGGATTTTCTGCATGTATCTGAATTTGGAGAATTAGGCTTTACTAAAATTTAAACAAGTTATAAGAAACTGTGAATTGTAACTCTATTTATTGTGAATAGTTAGCACTCATAAAGATGTGTGATAGTGCTCCTGTAATGTGTTTGTTCTGGTCAATTTTTCTCTTGGTCTTATCAGTGCTGCAATACATAAGGTCAAATTATGTTTTTCAGATAGGTGGTTGGAGTTCCACCTTATAATGTTTCCAGCATTATCCATATGAAGCTAGAGCCTAGAAAGTTCTGGAGGATTAAGAATTTAATATACATGATAACAAAGCGTGAATTTCTATGTCAGGGTTATTGTTTATGATACAGTACGGTTATTTTTTTCTTAACAGGCAATGATTCAGTCCTGGACCAAACCTCTTATTGATGCATTTCCTGATGCCAAAGATATTCAGTTGTACGAGGTATTATCTGCACTTTTCATTAATTGTTTAACTGTAATATTGTGGAAGTGGCAGTCTAAGACAATAATTTTTTTGTTCCGGGTTTTTTTATTGTATGCATTGAATTATTGTTTCAACTTAATTTATTAATGGTGTAAATGACCTGCCTGACAAAGAGTCTGGTATTAGGACCTTGCATCTGGGTGCATGTCCATAATCATCTTGTCCTCAGAACAACATCATGTTTATTTTGTTCCCCTGGCAATATATTTGAAGATATATTTTTTGATCGTTTAGATTGGCTAAAAGCATGGGGATGATGCAAACAGGAGGCATCCAATTATTTGTTTCTTCTTGTCTTTTTATGTTCTCATAATTAAGTGGACTTTCAAAGATACCTATATTTTTCGAGTTATTTCATTTGCTTAACAATCAAGTCTTCACATTTTCAGGTCTCATTTATAGACTCATGGTTATTATGTCGGTCTCCAATCAAGAGGCTGTTGCTTCGAACAATGAGGAAATCCGGTGCTGATGAAAGCAGCAAAGTCCAGAAGCAGACTGTATATTCATTTGGTGACCATTATTACTTCAGAAAAGAACTCAAGATATTGAATCTTCTCACAGGGTATAAACTATAGAAGCTTTTGCTTTTCATATATAAATGCCTTTCGTTGGTAGCAGTCCATTTCAAAAATATTCTTCGCTGTTATTATTATTTCACAGGTATGTTTACCTACTTGACAAATTTGGTAGAATAAGATGGCAAGGTACTGGATTGGCCACCCAAGAAGAGCTGTCTTCCCTCCTTTCTTGTACATCATTTCTTTTGGAAGAGAAATGAGGTAATTGTCTCATACATATGTTTGGCCATGACTTTTTAAATGACTTTTTATCTCCAAAGTCAGCAAATTAATTGAGGCCTTGAGTGGGGATATTATACTGACTGTGCAAATGCTCAAAGAATGACAATTTTCATTTCTACTTCTTGCATGAAGAAACAGAATTGATTTCCCTATTGTTGCTTCCAGTGATATTACTGGTTGAAAGACGAAATATTGTTCATTGCTCGTTGCACATTTGTCGTTCCTTTATAAATACACTATTCAAAAAGCATCTAAAAATCAAGATTTATAATTTTAGTTATTTTTGCTCCCCGGAATCTCCAATATTCCCTGTACTTTATCTAGTGGTTGTATCAGCAAAAATTTAATTTACAAGCTAATTCAAATGATGAACAACGGACAATTTAGAATATTGGGTTGGTACATCTCTTGCAAGAAAGGTTGGGAATACGATGGTATTAGTATGTCTTGTGCACAAGTCAAATGCACTTTACTCAATCAACTCAACAGCCCTTAAAAGCAAATCCACATGGCTAATAACTTGAAGTAATTTTATTTTTTAAATATATTATATAATTTGATTAGTTATAAAGCGAATTTTAATGTTGAAAAATCTACGGTGGTATAGATAAAATGTCGTGGGTCTTTTTTATTTTAATTAGATGTCTCGAATTCAAATTTTTGATGTGCAGTTATCTTAAAATTCATAAAGGAGTATCTTCATCCAATCGAGATCCTATTTAACATGAGCAGAATTATTTTAGTACATGTTTCCAAATGACTCACTGAGAACACCTATAGGCTAAAAAAAAATATTGAAAAGAGAGTATTACTGATTTTTTTTTTTTTTTTGCAGGAAATTTTCAAGATTAGCATTAGGTATGAACAAATAGGCAAATTAATGTAAAATGTCGTAATCTGGTTAGGTGATTGTTGGTCAATGATAGTTCAGCATCTTCAACATCTCTGTAATTAATTTCATGTTAATTTCACGATTCTACGTTGCTGACAGTTTTTTTCATGATTAATTATTTGCTTTCCTCTTTGATTTTTTGGGAAAGGCGAGAACTTGTCAACCCTTGTTTAAATCCTTATTTTCCTCTTCTTTATTTGTACCCTTTCTAAAAATGAACTCTCATTACTCAATAAATTTTAATTTTATTGTATTATGCTCAGTTCAGTAAAATTAGCTGAAAATTTAGTAGCAGTTGATAATTTAGTTAATTGAATTAAAAATATTTGATAAAATTAACTAAAAATGTAGCTGAAAAATATATTACCACATAAAAGGATATAATTATATCAATCAAAAACACTATAAAATTTATATAAATACATAATACAAAAGAATTATATAATATATAAGTATATTAAATATTACAAAATTTATATTAAATATTACAATCCAATATAATAAACATGTCCAGTCTTATTATCTAATATTCATTATTATATAAATAATGTAATAATCTTTTTTTTTTGCAAATACAAAGAAAAAAAATCGTATATTAAAATTCGATAAGGATGATTAAAAAAAATGAATATTTGGATTTTTTAATTAAATCGTTTTCGTTTTGTCTTAATATTTTGAATCTTGATTTTCATAGTTGCTTTTAATTTACTAATTCATTAGCTTTTTATCATTTTGTGAAAGGGATGTCCAATGTGAGCATATGCTATCGTGACAAAGCATTTCTTTATCCATATTTGCATTTCTGACACATAAATGCTATTAGAATTTATTTATTAAGATTATGAAGATTATATCTACAAAAGAGTCTAATTTTGTTGTTTTGTAATTTTTGGAAACAAATTTTTTTTGGGTGCATTATCAACCGGTATCTAGAAATTTATAAGTTCAAACTCGAGTTAATTGTTGGCTCATTATAGAATACAACTCTTATAATGCATGTTTTATCCGTAAACAAAACTCAAACTCGAAATTTTGTTTAAGGAGAGTCATGTTAAACCACCACAATTAACTATGCGTTAGTTTTGGTAGCAGATTTAGCGATGTTGTTTTCTAAATCAGCAAAAGTCTTCACTGAGTATCATTGGTCCCTAATTGCTAGCGACGATGTTTTCTTTCAGCAACGCTTTAGTAGACATGGACTAAGGATCTGATCTTATTAGTATTGAGTTTAGAAAAAGTTTGAAAAAATTTTTATATTTTTAATTTTTTTTAATTTTGAAAACTACTTTTTGATAGAAGCAGGTAAATATATATTTTTTTAAGAAACATATTTAAAAAAATAATTTATAAAAAATTAAAAAAAATCAATCAATTAAATCAAAAAATTCAAAACGTACGGTTTGAGATATGCCATAGCAATTCCATACACTACCAAAGCATTAAAATGATGTAGTGGTTATATATGCAGTTGCCAATACTTTGTGTAATTTCTTCAAGTGCTATAAAAGGATAAACGTTGATCTAATGTATGTAAACGAAATCTTTCTAAAATTAAGATAAAAGTTTATATTATTACAAAATTGGATAATATAATTTATTATTTAGCGTACAAATTGGCAAAGTCGAATGGCACTAATTAATTATAAATGAGAGGCATGCATAACAATTTCATCAGCTGATTAATCACGTCCTAGTAGATGTCACTGCTGACTGCAGATCATAAAATTGAATAATATACTAATACACTAATAAGCCATATTAGCATGATTATTAGAACTTGAGGTCTCTGAGTTATAATATCTTTCTAAACTCTTTATACTAAAAAGATATTGAATAATGTAAATATTCAAACTTTTTACAAAATTATATTAGGTTAAAGATGTGAATTAGTTCCTAAACTATACTCTATGCTTATAAAGCGAATCAACCCTTCAAATTTGATTTAGTACAATTAAACCTTTAAACTTTAAAATTAATCTAATTAAGCATCTTAACTATTGTCCTGTTACCACCATTAACATCGAACTTTTGAGCTAATTCGGACTAGTGAGAGGGTGACTCGTCCTATAGAGTATATTTCAGAAGTTAATTTATATCGATATTAAAAATTAAAAACTTAATTACACTGAATCAAAATTAAACGAATGACTCACTTCATTGAATATTATACATGAATTAATTTGCACCTCTGGCGATCATATTAATTAGGTTGTTTTCTTAATTAATTTAGGTTATGATTGCGAATAAATATGAAATATCTTTAATCAATGACTTACGCAATGACGCGTAGTGCTGCCGGCCATGTATGGTAGTACGTGGCAACTGGCAGCCCAATGATATGGTTGACTTCTATCATTCCATTTTACATTTGTGATTTGACCAGTTAAGAGTTTTCCTTGCACGATTGTTTATTTTTGTCAATTTTTTATATCATTAATTTGGAGAAATTATTCTATCAAAATTTCTAAATTGGATTTTTATATTTTAAGTTTTAATTATTTTATTGTGGCCTCAAACTTTTAACTTTTTATGTTATTGATAATTAAGAAAAAATTAATTTTAATTTGATCGATTTTTCAGTTTAATTCATACCAATTAGATATATAATATTTTCCTAAAATTTCAATTAAAC
Organism: Balakata baccata; assembly: GCA_949630135.1. Classification (NCBI taxonomy): domain Eukaryota; kingdom Viridiplantae; phylum Streptophyta; class Magnoliopsida; order Malpighiales; family Euphorbiaceae; genus Balakata; species Balakata baccata. Next base: position 19,483 of record CATIWF010202874.1, read on the forward strand.
CCTTTCAATCTCCATTATACTTCTTCCATTTGGGATTGATTTTGCCCCTAAATATCTCATTATTTACTCATTATTTTAGAAATATAACTAATGGTTTTCAATTTTGTGGGGGATTTTACATCTCAAATCATCCTATTTATTTATTACTTAAAAAATAATTTTTAATTTTAAATGCAATTATTTTAATATGATTTTTTATTCAATGTAATATTTTATTTTGTTAATTTAGTATAATAAATTTAAAACTTAAAATTATGATTATTCAAAAATTTTAAAAAGTAATGATGATAATAAATTAAGCATATATTAATGAAAAATCAGTTAAAATATAAATAAAATTTTTTATGGTTTTTTTTTTTGGACAAAAAATGTTTTATGGTTAAAAATTAAAAGAAATAATAAACAAAAAGAAATCAAATCAACCTGATTGGCCAATTGGCAATGGCATACGTATCGTGGGCGAGTACACTCCCGGATAGCCCGCGTCTTCTTTTTGCACTTGCGATCGCCGGTCAAAGCAGTCTCGGAAAGTGTGTTTTGCAATGACAAATCTATCCCTCATCTCATCCCGAAATGACAATCATATCCTCTTCAATTCGCTGCAGATAAATAATGAACATAAGTAGCAAAAGAAGAAAAGGTGCACGCAGAATGAAGGGGTAAGAAAGTCATTATGCAAAAGGCAACCAATAACTTTGTCCCTAAGGATTGTGAAATAATAAAGTAGTTAAAAAGAAAAACAAT
>CATIWF010202882.1:0-24070 GCA_949630135.1 Balakata baccata
AAAGAATTGGATCCCCCTCCTTTACCACCACCTCTGTAATAAGAACGTCTAAACTCGTGATTTTGGCTGATAAGAGCACTATTGTACTGAATAGGTGGAGTTCCCTCTATGCGAAGTATTTAGCTAAAAACATCATGTAAAGAAAAAATCTCAGAACTTGAAAGTATATGAGACTTCGCAGTCTCAAATTCAAGAGGGAGACCAGCTAAAAAGCTCATAATTGTCATCTGCTCCCATTGACTCTACTGAACCTTCACATCAGAACTAAATGGCAATAGCATATTAAGCTGTTCATAAGTTTTCTTAAAATCCATAAAATAAGCAGTAAGAGACTGATCTTGCTGCTAAAGCTAGTCTAGAACCTTCACATCAGAGCGGCTTGGTTACATGGTTATCACATTCCTCATTCTCTCCTAAACCATCTTTTTCTTAAGATGAGTAACTCCGGAGTTTTTAGTCCCAGACTAGACTAAAATGGAACCAGCTGCAAGTCCAATTCAAGTCTTTATTAAAAGAGTACTTTTGTCAAATCTAGAACTAAATTGGCCAAACAGCCGTTATTAGGCTAGATTCATTAGCCTTTATGCTTTTCTCTATTCTCTTTCCTCAGAAAAGTTATTAAAATCTCTTTTTTTTGTCCCAATTTTAACTGGATACTATTTCGTTTTTCCATTTTAAAATCAGTTATTCATTCTTCGAACACTATCTCTACCATAATAAAAAATATAACAAATTGTCATGTTGTACACAAACACCTAAAGCCAATATATCAAGAGAAGTGACCTGGCAATAACACTAAATCAACATTATCAATACTACTACTGTTTGATGGCTTCAAAGCAACACTAAAATCAAGCTATAGAAACTTCAATGAAGGGAATGTCATGGTACAAATAGATGTTACTGAGTTAAATGGTACAAATGTATTGATTTGACAACATTAACAATTGACAATGGTCGGAGGCAATGGCAAAATTAGGGTTTAATACTACTAGAACCATAAATTTCTACAAGTATCAATGACCAAACCAAAACCAGTAACACCATCAGATTACATCTCTTGCATAAAATAGACAAATCAACCTCAAGGAAATTCTACTTAAAGCTACTTATTGAGTTTCTAATTCCAAAATGACTAAAAGATTAAAAAAAAAAAAAAAAAAAGGTCAATCAATTAGTCCCCTTCACATAATAGACTTGGGTTATACTAACTGTATTGATATGCATACTGCATGACATAAAATAATCAACATATTTGTATAAAGCATAGAAAAAGTTATGTATACTTTCATTTATTTGTTTTGTAAATTTTGTAAAGTCTATCCAGAAGATCTTTATATATCTCCAAGTGCACATTAGTATTCTTTTAGTGTTCCAGTTAATAAAAAATTTTGGTATTATTAAAAAAAATAATAAATGTTACAAAAAACAAGAATATCTACAACATATCAGGAGCCATGCAAGTCACTAAACTAGCCAAAGCCAAATAGAGCACACATCTAATTAAGATATTGCCATCATAAATGAGAAAAATCAAAAGGTTCAAAATGAAGCCCCATCTGAAATTGGTAGTTCAGTTCAGATAAACTAGAACTGGATATTTTCAAGACAAATTAGCAAAATCGCTCCGCTAAGAAAATGAATTTTGGGAGATCATTTTTTCATCATAGCTGTTTTATTCTGTGCAACATGTCATCACAGGTGTAACTCAAGGTAAGAATAAAAGGATGAACAGTATTTTAATCTTCTTCTTTATATGATGATGGTTTATTAAGCAATTATAGGGGTGTTCAAAGCTGGTTTGATGGGTTAAAGTTGAGTTTCAACCCAACTAAATTATTATAGTATATGGACATCTTCACATAGGCTATACATCCAACTATTATTATAATTGAGTAAGCTCAAAACCCAACTATAACCTATAAACCAGATTTGAACACCCTGAGAAAGATGATTGTTTTCTTTTTGATGTCCAGGAAGTCCAGGTTCATCATCAGTTTGACTCAGAATGGTGCCTTTGCTTGCTAGCTAGCTTTGAATTTATTCCACATGTCAATCCTACTAGCTTTATATCCAAGAAATTACATAATTTTTTTCGCCATTAATCAAACATATATCCTAAGATGATACTCCAACTGTTTTGGGGAGAACTTATGAAGAGGAGATATTTTAAATTTTAATTATTTTCACTCACAGAAATCTACTACCCATAAATTTAAAATTTCTATGCTATTCAAAAATGTCCGTTCCTATTCTTTAAAAATAAGAAAAAATCAAACTTCCATTTTTTTTCGGAGCAGCAGTGGACAAGATTTGGGAATTGAGTGATTCTACCCAGTAATCAACTTGAACATTTTCAACTTTCTTCTATAACAAATGCCATAATCTACACAATTAGCTGTTTAATGTTTCTGTATCTATTTCACTCCTTGTGCAAATACAATTCCCTTTCCCTGCTGGAATAATTGTCAAAAATAACAAGAACTTTTAAGATTGTATCAAAATTAAATTGTATTTTCTATTTTCTCATTTAAATACATAAACTTTTATAACTTTATCAATTTATGAATTCCGGCAAAACTCTATTGACATGACATAAAATTCTGGCGAAATTAAAAAGAATGTCTAAGTAGGAAGCTGACTAGAAAATAGAATCATCTTAAAAACTTTAAAACGCCATCTTTTTTGTTTTTCCTAAAATTATAAAACCTAAATTTCTCCGATGAACTATGCTGATAGTAAAATTTTTATTGCTCCTTGCTTTACTGACCAGACAACTCCCAAGCACAACTGCTGACAGTAAAATTTTTGTTTCTCCTTTCTTTACTGATCAGACAACTCCCAAACACGACACTTACATGTATTATTTTTCAAATTTAAAGCGAGATTTAGGTTTTATAATTTTAGGAAAAACAAAAAAGATGGAGTTTTAAAGTTTTTAAGATGATTTAATTTTCTAATCAACTTCCTAGTCAGATAGCCTATATAATTTCGCTGGATTTTTTGTCATGTTAGTAGAATTTCGCCAAAATTCATAAATTAATAAAGTTTTAAAAGTTTGTATATTTAAATGAAAAAATAGAAAGTACAATTTAATTTTAATATAACCTTAAAAGTTTAGGTCATTTTTGGCAATTTTTCCTTTTCTGTTAGATAACCAAATTTGCAAGGCTACAGTTCCATTTAAGTGTTATCTTTATTTGGACTGCAATTTCTTTATCTAGAATTCTTGCAAATAAGGGGACCTAATAAAGTACTTTCTATAGATGTGTTACAGATTTTTTTTTTTTTTTTAAAAAGACATCCTCACCTTCTTTGTTTTATTATTATGAGTTCCGTTTGTAATCAGCACTTTGGCATTAATAAGAAGACATGCATACAACCAGAGACCTGTTTGAGAGATTTCATCAAACTACTTTTGAAGGTTTTGGTGAGAAGAAAGAAATATAGACTATAGAGGCTATGATATTGCACCATATTTGCAATTTTCTTCCACATAAGATTGGAGAGGAACAAGAGGATTCTTAAGAACTAAAAACTGTTGTGCAATCAATTGTGATGTAAAAGGATTTTCCAGCCTCATTTGCAGGTTACTACCAGAAGCTTCCAAATCTTTAGTTGATATTCAATGTGATTCGAAGGCACCATGAATTTTTCAGTTGCTTCAGTATCTTCAAATTGACTTTTGGTTCTTTAAACTTGTATCACTGAGAAAAATGCATTATATTTTCCAATCTATAGTTCTATTTCCTTTTGCTAATAAAAACATTTTCAAGAAACAAAAATAGAATATAACTGAAAAATGAATAAATATAAAATAAGTTTTCAGACCTGAAACAGATTCTTCAGCAATTGCAGCAGTGTTTTCATTTTCCAGCAAAGCTTCCTCTTCAAACCTCTCTCGTCCTTCAAGTAATATACTAAGATATTTGTACATGTTACTTTGAATCATAAGCTTGATGTTTTGCAAATCATCTGGAGTGAATCTATTCCCGTACAAAAACTTTGCCTGTTCCATTGGAAGAAGAAAGAACAGCATATGACCTGACATGGAAAAAATAACAATAGCAACAAACTGTCCTTTCCTAAACATAATTTAAAGCATTATCATTTGCTAAGTATCCATCTATTCTAGTTTCCTAATCAGCTATCAGCTATGACATAAAGTGATCAATTATTACAGAAGCATACAAAGAAAAATCAGGCATCATGAACAGGAAACATTTCCAGAATGGAAACCAAAGGACATGCAACATTGCAGGCTATAGAAACTCTTCCAAAATTTTTTTTTAAAAAAAAAAATGAGGGAAAGAAGAAAAGTTCTGATAACATCAATATTGTGCAAAGATGTTAAATGTTTACCAATAGCCCACCTACACCAATATCTTACTCAGTAAATTACATATGGATCTGACTGAAGTCTCCAGTGAAGTATCAGTTTCAAAGTGCAAAATGAAATGAGCACAGAGAGCACCAAAAAATTATCTCATATTCCATAACAATGACAGCAAAAGAAAGCAAATTAAATAAATGATATCAAATCACATGAACGCTCTTGATGTTTCTACGAACAAAATCAAGAAAGAAACCAACATATGAGCCCACCTGCTTGAAGATAGTACTTGTTCCAGATCCTTCCAACCCCAATAACAGAAGTTTATGGACCCTTCCCTCCTCTAAATACTTGGGCATTAACCTACCTGAAAAGGTAGTTGGATCTTCTTTTGGGCTAAAAGGATTACTTGATGGCACAGGCAGTGAAAATAATGAACAAATGAAACGAGTAGATGCCTGCCTACCAAAAATCAAATGGCATCTGAATTTAATTCGAAATCTTAGATTAATATTAAAATTTTGGTTAAATCAAAAATATCATTCACAGATTACGAGAGAACCTTTCCCCATATGTTTCCTTTTATCTTATTTTGGCCTTCTTCTTCATAAGAGCCATCATCATACACCCAAAAATGAGTATCCCGGGGACACTGTACCTTAGCCAGCTGAAATGAATGCCAATGAGAACAAAATTAAGTGGAATGTTACAGTGCTAGAGGCTCTCAGTCCAATCAAACTTCCACAACTAAATGATGCAACCACCAAATGAGAAAAAGCTATTAAGCTTTGCGCAAGCAGAATAGCAAAGATATCAAATTTGAACATTAAATGATCAGTTTCAAAAGACAGTCACTTCGCTAAAACAAATGAAACCCAGAAATCTAAATATGAGCCTATATGTCAATGACATTATGCAAGTAAAATAATTTTTTTTGTACCAAAACTTTGGCACTTGTATTAAAATGGTACCAAATCTTTGTTTTGTATCAATTTAGTACCAAATATTTGCAATTTTGTTTCAGATGAAAGTACTTGCAATATTTACAGTAGAATTCGTCTAACATGGACACCAGAGATACACGTTTCATGACACGTCAAACGCCACTTTAAAAAAAAATGCCACCCATTGCCAACTCATATGTTTAAAGACTAAAATATCCCTCAACAGATGGGGATTATAGTGATTTTAAAAAGGGGTATTTTGATCTTTAGATATATGAATTGGCAATAGGTGACTTTTTTTTTCGGAATTGGCATGTGACATATCATGACATGTGTATCTTTAATATCTATGTCAGACGAATTCTACCGTAAATATTGCAGGTACTTTCATCTGAAACAAAATTGCAAAGATTTGATACCATTTTAATACAAGTGCCAAAATTTTGGTACAAAAAAATTATTTTACCCAACATTATGCATTCATGTCAATGTAAATAGAGCAAAAATGAAGTTCCAAACTATGCCATCAAAAAGTGCAAAACAATTTAAGAGACCTAAGCAAAACTATACTGGCTCTTCATTGGAATTTTAGATAACTTCTTGATTGTCTTGCTTTTAAAAATTTGTACATGCACGCCTTTTTAGCAAGAGAAAATAAACTCAGTTGAAGTAAACTATCCCTAATCCCAATCTAATTCACAATCAGCCATATGGATCATCGGAGAGAAAACAACAAAATATTTTACAAAATTAATCACAAAGGAGCTTCTAGAAAATCTATAATGATGTCAACAATAGTATCTTTAATGATCCAAGATAGTTATAAAAACAAAAAAAAAAGGAGTGATTATAAGAATATGCATTTTTTATTATTAAGCTACAGCTTTTGCTTTCTGAGATTATCAACTAATGTCATATAGAAATAACATAAGAAAGGTATGACCGAAAATCTTCTGCCGAAGCACTGCTGCAAGAGGCATTATCTAGATTTTGCATATTTCTAAATAGTTAAGAATTTGGTGATTGCTTTAAAAGCTTGATTCATTTTATTGGTGTTTAATTGCTAAGAGATTTGTAGCAGCATTCAAAGACCACTAATCATCAGAAGTACACAACTACAATAATAAGGGTAACAATGATAATTAAGGGTCCTGTATCATTATCACTTTATCATAAGCCTTCTTGATTTAAAAGTTGACTGCCAGGCCATAAATGATTCCTTGTTTCATATACATGGATTGACCACCAAAATTGCACATGTACTCCTCTATAAGGTCAGCTCAATATTAAATAAAGGCACCTTCCAATGCCAAGGGAAGCTCGGCAAAAATATAACAAAGACCACATACCAAAAGCTATGTTACAGAATGATGAAATGCTCTCTCTTCAATATTAAGCATTGGACTTACCTAAAATTTTAGAAGTGTGAACTTTTTGGAAAACAACACTCCATATGAAGCCAAAAAAATATTTAGAGGTAGCATCATTAGGCAAGCTACGGTAGTACAAGTCACAATTTTGTGAGCAATCTGTCTTGCAGTATGCATGATCACATTGAATTTTTATTCAGCATAGTTCTTTTTTATTTTTTTTATCATTTATACATGCACCTACTCAATTTTTCTAAGTCAAAATTCTCTCTATTGAATTTCAAGAAAACTTTATTCTTTGAAATGAACAATTTGTATTCTTCCATATCACCCTAGTTATTTAATTTATCAGATGAAACAAAAATGTATTTCATTTCATTATTTAGCTTTTATTTTCTAAAATGGGGTGGGAACCAAATAGATGTCACCTTTTCAGAATTTCCAGTTCGGTACATCTTCATGTGAAACAAATACAATTTAATGATAATCTTTAATATTATACTTAGACATTGTTGTCCCTTTCACATAAATTCAAGTTATTAAATATATAAGGAAAAAAAAAAATGGATTCCTTGTATGCCAAACAAGAGACTGGAGTCATAATCCAGGAATATCATTTTAATTCATTTCAACAGCACACAAAATGCACGGACTTAAAGACAGACTTTTCATAAAAGTTAGTGAGAGAACATTAAAGTACAATGCAAGCAAAACAGGAAGATTTTCACAAGAGTCTAGTAAGCATTAAAAACCCCCCTAAGCATTGAATCAATATGCCAGGTCTCTGGTTTCAGCACTTGAAGAGATAAAGAATCAGATTCCTTCAGTGATTGAGCTTTGTGCTCAGTGTCATACTTACTATATTTTATCAAAAAATAATTTTCCTTGAAAACAAAATATGGATAATTACAAAATATACGGTAATAAGGACCCTTAGCTGTAATATTTTCTCCCAATAAAATAATTTGAGATATCCAAATATGGCTAACCCCTGACATTAATAAACAGACAAATTTGACTAAGGAATATGCATGGACAAAGAAAGTAGAACACCTTTAACATTCTGCGCTCAATCTTGGTGATTTCACGGCCATTTATAAAAACCTTGGTGTTTCCGTTGCTGGCATCCAGCCGTAGCTTACCACCAATATTAAGTTTGGAACTAATTATCCTATCAGGCTTCTCTCCCTCCTGAAATCCAGAAAACAAATTGTTAACAAATGAACAACAAAGTCTTTTCTGAATCAGTATTGTTTTCTTTCTTTCTTTCTTTCTTTCTTTCTTTCTTTCTTTTTTTCTATTCACCTTTCCCCATAGCCCTGAATCCTTGTCATACCAATACCTTCCAGGCTTCAAATTCTGAGGTGGGATAGGACATCCCAAAGCCTCAGTCAATTCCTCCTGCCCGAGTGGCCTGCCATTCACAATTAACTGCTCGGATCTCAATTGATTGGCGGCACACTCCTTCTCTGCTTTCATGATCTGTCTAACTTCTAATGCACTGCAGACTTTAGACAAAATCCTTGAACACTTACCCAAAGTAGACCTCTTTGATTCATCTATAGGATACCCAATGCAACTTACACACTTCCTTCCTTCAGGCATCGACCCCATTGCCTTAAGCAAGCAATTGCTGCAATACCTCGCATCACAAACCAAACAAGTCTCTCTCTCCTTCAACCTACTTTTTTTGCCACATCTACTGCAAACTCTTCTCTTCCTGTATCCTCTTCGAGACGTTGAAGATGCTAAACCAACAGAATCAGTAGGAGCACTCGATTGTGTCGACGAATATCCATCATCCTCTGTTTCCGAATCCCTAGGACTACTGAATTTCACTACATTTACACGTTTCCCTTCATTTTTCTCAAACACCGTTTCCTCCTCTTTTTCTCTTCCATTACCAACTTCAGATTCACCATTTTCTTCTCTTTCTTCTTCCGCCTCTTTTCCATTTACTCCTATTTCAACTTGAGGTCTTGAACTCATCGATTCTTTAGCTATAACAGACGCACTTCCATTCCTAAAGCGGCTGAATTTGGCAATCTTTGAAGTACTGATAGGAAGAGCCCCGGGGACAGAAAGCTCCTTCTTATCGGAAACTGAGACTAAAGAAGAAGTACGAATTGAAAGGGAATCGATGTTAACTGGATCGATGCGCGGGACATCGTAGGGAAATGGTGGACCTTCGTATTCCACAGCGATCGAATAATCGAGGTGATCTTCATCTGGTAATGGTGCACCTGCAGGTAACATCTTTCTCAATACTTCTTCCCATGTGTTTTCTTCTTCTCCTTTGTCTGCAGCTGCCATTTTTCAAAATTATATTGTTTTCTGCGTTTGTTCAGAGGGAAAACGCAGGAAAATTAATGGGATTTGGACCCAAATCTCCCATTCTACCGGCTGATTTAAAATTTTACCAAATAAAATATTCAACCAACTATTTTTTTCACCAATATCTCAACTTCTTCCTTCTCTTCTATTCTCTTTCTTCTTCTACTGTCATTCCATGGAGGGATCCTTGGCCCACAGCTCCCAAAATCTTTTTTATTATCTCTTTTAATTCTTTTAAATTTTTTTTATGCGTATAGTATTTTGCCTTCAATCAAATTTAATTTTATACATATAGTAAATTATTAATAAATATAAAAAAATAAATTATTTTTCATTATAAATATTATTATTATTATAATAATAATGTACATAACTTGTCTTAATTTTATAACCTCTCATTTCTTAATCTTATAGCTTAATTGCTCATATTTATGGTGAATTATTTTTTTAATTAAAATTGTAACTTATGTCTTCATATATACCTTTTTGTAAGTCTATAAATAGAAATTTTGGTAAATATATAAATGATCAGTAAATATACATACTCTCAATTTTCTACTTTCTTATTCCTTTACTTTATTCTTTATTTGTTTATTTCTTCTATATATTTTTTATAACATTTATCATTATGAATTTTCTCCACAAGATAATAAAATAGGTTTTATATATTATTTTTATCTAATACAATTGATAATAGTGAATACACTTGATAAATCATTGCATGTGAAAAATGATTTCTTATTTATTTTCAAATTCTATTATATTTTATATATATGATTATGAAAAAATTTTATATGAATTATATATTTTTTCTGAAAGCTTTTCTTTATTGGTTTTAATTTTTCATGTTGATAGATTTTATTGTGCTATCATCGTGTATTAATTTTTTTATGAAAAATAATATATGCATGTACCTATGATATATATGTTGTGAAATGAGAAGAGTTATAAAAAGATGACTTGATAATTATCAAATAATGTATTATCAATTCATATCTGTTAAGCATTCTATTGAATTTTCTTCCTCCTTAGAATTGTTGTTTTTTCTTCATTGTCTTTTTATTATATTATATTTTTCATTTAAATATTATTAGTAATTTATTAAAGTGTTTATCACTATTTTTTAAATATATGTAATTAGACCTAATAAATTATAATTGAAATGAAATTATTGAATGAAATTTTATTAAGTTATTTATTGAAATAACTTTATATGTATATTACAATATTTGCATGTTTTGTATGTTACAATTATAATTATTTAAATATTTATTTTAGTATGAGGTTCTTTAATTAATATTTGATTATATATAACTTATACATATGTTATTACTTATATATACTAATTAAACATGTCTATTTATAAGTAGATATGAATATTATTTAAGATTATAAATTATTCTTTTAATGATAATATGTTATTGTATTCATATTATAATTGGTTTATTTATACAAATCATAATATTTACATATTCAATATAAATATAATCATAGCATACTAAATGGTTAGATGTACATGTTATTATTTTCTAATTTGGTTAATATTTTTGTATTGTTATAGTATTAATGACAAATCTTACAAAATTAGAGTTTATGACTCTTGGCATTAGTGAAAAATTATATGTCATAAATATTGGATGCTATAATTCACCTAGATGTGAATGATCTTGATAATACTATCAAAGAAGGAAATATGGAATATAATCAAAATAAGGCTAAGACCTAAATTTTACTTCGTCATTATCTTATTGAAAGATTAAAATATGATTATTTCATAGTAAAATACCCTATTGGTCTTTGGAACAATTTGAATATTTTGTTAAGTGGATATGTACCTGAAGTACACTGAAATATTTAGATTAATTTGAATATTTAGTTAATTGAATAAATACCTGAAGTACGCTAGAAAAAAATTAGTTGATTTATATCAAGACTCTCTGAAAGAGAAAATAAAGTATACAAAAAACAAACTTTGCATACTAAAATGATAATTTATTTTTAAACAAATTTTGCATACTAAGATGATGATTTATTTTTAAATAATTGGCAAGACACACTTAAATATTGCACATTTTTTTAAATAAGATAATGAGAAAATTGATTAATGAAAATGCTCAAAATAAAAAAAAATAATAAAGCATACATATGGTGAAAGAAAGTTTATAGCAGAATTTTTATTTATTAATTTGTGCTTAAATGCAATATTTTAATTCATTTGATTATATTATTTTCAAATTATTATCTTTTAAATTTGTATGAAAATTATTATCTTTTAAATTTGTGTGATCAAGTAGTATATTATATTATTTTATAATTACTTATTGCAATTTATTTTTTTTGAAAGAAAAATGGATGATTTTCACTCATTGAGAACTTTCAAGAATAATAACAAATATATATGTCTAGCAAATAGTGCAATGACACATATTATATTGAGAAATAAAAAATATTTTTCTAATTTGACTATGATGAAAGCAAATATTAGTATAATCAGGTTCAACAAACTTGATAGAAAGGTCCAGAAGAGCTCATATCTTCTTAAATAATAAAATGAGATTCATGATTAATAATATTTTATTATCAACTAAATCAAATAGGAATCTGCTGAGTTTTAAAGATATACGTCATAACAGGTACCATATTGAGACTTATAATTACAATGGTGTAAAATATATTTATATCATATCAGTAGTCTCAAATGAAAAACGAATTTTGGAAAGATTGTCTACTTTATATTATGGTTTGTATTACACTAGAATAAAGTGTAATCCAAACACATGCAATAATAAACCAGAAGTTCATTGATAGAAATATTTTTACTATTTGACAAGATCGATTGGGTCATCTCGGGTCAACTATGATGCGTAGAATAATTGAGAATTCAAATGGACATCCTTTAAAGAATTAGATATTCTTCAATTCAATGAATTCTTATATGCTGCTTGTCATCAAGGCAGATTGATTATTCAACCTTTATTAGCAAAAGTCGAATTAGAATCTCCTGCATTTTTTTAAAGAATTAAAGGTGATATATGTAGACTTATTAATCCACCATGTACTTTATTTAAAAATTTTATGGTAATGATAGTTGTATCTACACAATGATCACATGTGTACTTATTATCAACTTGCAACTTGACGTTTGCGAGATTACTTGTTCAAATAATTAAATTACATGCACAATTTTCAGATCATTCAATCAAGTCTATATATCTCGATTATACAGATGAATTTACATCTCAAGCTTTTATTGATTATTGTATGTTAGTTAGGATAATTGTTGAGATGCCAATTGTCTATATTCATACACAAAATGGTCTTGCAAAATCATTTATTAAATATTTCCAATTAATAGCTAGATCATTATTCATAAAAACTAAACTCCCCATCTCAGCTTGGGGACATACTATTTTTCATGCAGCAATATTAATACGCATTAGGCTAACATCATATCATAAGTTCTCCCCATTACAATTGACTTATGGTCAGGAGCCAAATATTTTCCATTTAAGAAATTATGGATGTGCAGTTTATGTTCCTATTGCTCAATCACAACACACTAAAATGGGACATCAAACAAGGTTGAGAATATATGTTGGATATGAATCATCTTCTATTGTTAAGTATCTTGAACCGTTGAATGATAATTTATTTACTGCACGGTATGTAGATTATCGTTTTAATGAGACAATTTTTACAACATTATAGGGAGAAATAAAGCAGCTGGATCATGAAAATATGTGGAATGCATCATCTTTAACACATCTAGATTGTCATACTAATTAATGTAAGTAAGAAGTATAAAGAATAATACATTTACAAAATTTGGCAAATCAATTGTCCGATATATTTACTAACCTTAAAAGAGCGACTAAATCACATATACCAATTTCAAATGCAATTAGTTGAATTGATGTCCTCGTAGGACAACTTACTATAACAAATGAGTCTAAAGAATGCCTAAAGCATCGTAGACCAATAGGTTCCAAAGATAAAATTCTTAAAAAAAAAAATGAGCTAGTCAACAAGATGACTTAATTGAAGAGGCAAAAACTCCTAAAGAGTCTAATGATATAACAACAAATAAATCTCCATATGAGATTCATGTACCTAAAAATGATAATAATGAAAAAATCTCAATAAGTAGAAAAAAGATGGAACCGAAAGAAAATATCCGTTGACGATATCTTTGCTATAATGTAGCAATTGATATTATGGAGGAAAATGAAGATCTAGTGTCAAAAACATTTGAAGAATGTCAAAATAGATGTGATTGGCCGAAATGGAAAGACACAATACATGTTGAATTAAATTCACTTAATAAATGTGAAGTTTTTGGGTCAATAGTTCAAACACCTGAAGATGTAAAATCCGTTAGATACAAATGGGTATTTGCGTGAAAACGAAATGAAAATAACAAAGTTGTAAGATATAAAGCAAGACTTGTGACACAAAGATTTTCACAAAGGCCTAGTATTAATCATGAACAAGCATATACTCCTGTGGTGGATGGCAATAACTTTTCGATACCTTATTGTTATTAGTTGCATTCACTTCTTTTTATATATTAAATAATATACCACAATGGACACATGTATATGTCATATTTATAATAAATAAAATATTCAAATTGTTGATTAAATTATGAATGTAGTAGTTTTTAATTATCCATAGAGAATTTATTATCAAGTGGTTGATAATAATGATATAAATATCTCTAGTAAAAGATAATATTAAAAAATGTTCATAACCGGAAAAAGATAATGAATTGAGCATACCTTGAACTTCTAGGTTATCGCATAGTTTATTCTGAGGAGAAATCTCATTCTCCATGATATAATGATATTTGGCTAAACTAGTGGGTACTTAAAGAGTTAAGAGTACCGAACAGTGACGCCTGATAATAACTGTATAGATAGTACTCGATGTCAACAATTATTATCTTAGTCATCATATATGAGTCTTTAATGACTCAAAGTCTTTTGACTTGACGTGTCAAGACTATTTTTTCATGGGTGGCTGTGGAGGTGCTCTTGTCTTGTACTAAGCTATCCACGCTTGGTAATCTAGCTCGTAGTCACCACAATTAATCATGTAATGAGACATGAGATTGTCAATAGTAGGACTCGTTACCCTGCAGCACCAGGGTAAGATCCTAATGGAGTTGATACTTTGGTTCTAATAAAATATATTCATGGTCAGGAGAAATACGACGTATTCGATGTAAGATTGATATTACTAATTCATCAATAATGATAAGTCTTATTTTAATTAGAATGTAAATTACCACTTATTAGTATTTTGACTAATAGGGTTTGACGCGCTGTAACCCTAATCAATATTATGATCATAACGAGAGGACTTAATATTATAATCTAGAGATCAAGTTAATATTCGAGATTTTATCGGTAATTAAAAGGAGAATTTTACAAGGATACTTAATGTATGCGGATATACGAAGAATTCAGAAATAATGTCCGATATAATATAATATTAAAGAGTTAATATTATATTTCCATTTCGATAAAATAATTGACTTTATAAGTCACACCTAAATTATTTATCTAGTCAATATTTATGATGTAGGGATTAATTTAATTGAAAATTAAATTAAAAATGATCACTTATATTATTTGAGTTAAAATTAATATTGATTAATTTTAATTATTTCTCCTATATAATTTTAATTAAAGTGTTAATTAAAATTATATAGTTTAATTTAATTAAATTGTTAATTAAATTAACTATAATGGTAAATCAAAATAATTACCATGGTTGATAAATGAGAAGATTGTTTTATTGATTAATAGTGGTGATTGGAATTACATACATAATTCAAAATTATATTAATATGTCATAAATATAAAAAAAAAAGAAATTAAAAAAAAGTAAAAATTTCAACGACTTCCATATGCTAATTTTAATGCATCGTGTTGATTTTTTTCGTTTCTTTTATTTTTTTTTCTCTTTCTTTAGATATAAATTTTTTCTTTTTCTTCGGTTCTTGAGAGTTATGGTTCTTCTCAAAAAATTTTCTTTCTTTCCTTCAATAAACATATGAAGGAAAATACTAAGAAAAACTATTAAAATGTTAGTAACTTATAAATTTACAAAAAAAAAAGATATTTTGCCATTATACATTTTATATTAGCAAAGGAGTTTCATCAAAAACAACTAAAGTTTTTGGTCTTTTGGTTTGGTTTACATATCTGGTGAACTCAGTTCTAAAATGTTTGTTTTAAGCTTTTTATTTTTCCATTATGTTCTTAAAAATCATGAGATAATCTAAGCCAATGGAAATTATCCATAAAGGTTACAAAATATATTTTACAAATGTTATGGGTAAATACTCTAAGTTAATATACAAAATGTATTTGTATGTCATGCAATATTTGATTGCATGTTTCGGTTAAATTATAAAAAATTTTGAAATTTCTAATTTTGACCAAGACCTAGAGCTCCCCTCAATCCAAAAATCACTTTTGCTTCCAACAATTGTTATCAGAGTCATCCTATGATTTTTTTGAGCAAAATGACTCTTTTATGTTGTAGGCTCGGTTTGGTTATGGATGATGTTCTTATTATCATTTTAGATTTGATCTATATATTATGTTATATGTTGATGTTATATGATATTTTTTCTTTTTTTCTTTTAGATTTTTCAAAGGTGTAATTGGTTATATTATTTTCATATATTGGTTTGTAATATTAATAGACTCATAGTTTATTTTTACAATTATATTGAATCCCTTGATATACTAAGAGAATATAATGTAAAATTTTCTTTTGGAGCATGGAGATCCGAAATATTGAAAAGGATCAATAAGAAAGATTTGCCAAAATAGAGTATAATTTGTAATATCCATTTTGGGGTGGAAATTTATCTAGCAATTGCAATAGGGTTGTAAATTGCATGATTAATTTCTTTTATTGCATGTGATGTGAATATGTATAGTAAATAATTGAATAATTTGAGCTTTAAATTTTAATTTTGGATTAAAAATAATAATAATTTTAATAAAATTTAAATTATATAGAAAATTAAAAAAATCAAATAATAATTTAAATAAGATTTAAATTATATATAAAATAAAAAAATTAAATAATAATTTAAATGAGATTTAAATTATATATAATTTTTTTATATGGTTGATTTTTCCAAGAAGTTGCAAAAATTCAACATTTATACATAAAACTCATTTTATGGAAATAGTGAGTATAAAAGTATACCCACAAAATATATGTATAGATATATTTATTCTAAAATTAATTTAATTTAAACATTATATAATATAATTATATAATGAGCTCACATTAGTTTATGAAATATAAAATGCATGCTAAAGAGGAGTAATATGCATTTTATTCAATCTAATATTATATGTATATTTATATATATCCATAATCATCCGAGTATAGATGTGATAATATTTTATGATCATATGAAATATAACATGAAAAAAAACTAATGTACAAACATTAATTTAAAAATTGGATTATATGATAATTCAAAAAAAAATTTACTACTTTATGGATACTAGTAGATTTTTAATCTGGTTAATGAGCAAAGTGAGACCTAAAATTAAAACAAAAGACCAAGTAATATTCCCAAACATAATGAATCCAATAAATCATAAGATGTCTATATTGAGGCTCTCTATGAAAGCATTAATATGCAAATTGTTGTATATTAATGATAAGGTCAAATAATGTATTTGACTTCTAAAATAGATAAACCTCTAGTGTTGCAAGAATGTCATTTTGTGAAGTTGAGTGGTACTAGATTGAGTCCATTTGTTCTATTGATTTCATGGGTAGGATTTATCTACAATGTTAGTCCAAGAATGTTATTTTATGAAGTTGAGGGTTAATATATTAGGAGTCGGTTAAAAAGAAAATAAATTGGATTTACATTTGTCATATTTGACAATGAGTTATCATCTCATTAATATGTTAATATTCAGAGAATACCGCTATGGAAAATTGAAGAATATTAATTAGAGTATTATTGAGAACCAATTTACCCACTAAAAGTTCACTTGAATGGAACTTCCATTTCCTATGAGGGAAGTATAGGATGCGTCAAATTAGTGGGAGAAACTATTATGATTATGTGTCCAAATCATTTTGATTAATTAGTTTGACCATTAATATATATTTAAACTGATATATTTTATTCTTTCTGCAGTTATTTCTCTAATAATATGGCTACACCATCACCACTTCAATCATTTTTGGATCGTAATAGGCTCATCGGGCCTAATTATGTGGACTGGTTTGATGCTTCTCCAGTAGCGATTATGGAATGTTACTAGTAAGCCAAAATCTACAACGCATGTTGATAATGCAAATGAGGCTGAAAAATAACATTACAATGATTGGGTTGATAAAAACACACAAACAAAGTGCTATATACTTGCTTCTATGGAAAATAAGCTATAAGAGCAATATGAAAAGATAGAAGTTTGTGATGACATTTTGGAGTTAGTGAAGGAAAGTTATGGCGAGACTAGTAGGAGAGTGATACTAAGAAAAGCTCCATAAGTGTTAGTAGCTTATAAATTTGTAAAAATGAGATATTTTATGATCATATATCTTATACTAGCAAAGGAGTTTCATCAAAGACAACTAAAGTTTTTGGTCTTTTGGTTTGATTTACATATTTGGTGAACTTAGTTCTAAAATATTTGTCTTAACCTTTTTATTTTTCTATTATGTTTTTAAAAATCATAAGATGATCTAAATAAATAGAAATTATCCATAAAGATTACAAAATATGTTTTGCAAATGTTATGGGTAAATGCATAAGGTTAACATGCAAAATGTATTTATATATCATACAATATTTGATTACACGTTTCGGTTAAATTATAAATTTTTTTGAAATATTTAATTTTGACTGAGACTTAGAATTCTCATTAATTTAAAAATCGCTTTTGCTTCTAACACTTATAAGTCTTGCCGTACATAAAAAACTTGATATGCCTCTTATGGATATTGCTACAACTTATTTATATGATAATCTTGATAGTGATATTTATATAAAAATTTCTGCATGATTTAAAATGCCTGAACTACGAAATATAAAATTCTAAGATATTTATTCTATTAAGTTACAAAGATCATTATATGGTCTAACACAATTGGAACGAATGTGGTATAATCGTCTGAATAAATATTTATTGAAGTAGGGATATAAAAATGATCATATCTACCCATGTATTTTCATAAAGAAATTAGAATATGAATTTGCTATTATTGCTATATATATTGATGATTTAAATATTATTGGAACTCTTAAAAAGCTTGCAAAGGTTGTTGAACATGAGTTTGAAATGAAAGATTTTGGAATAACAAAATTTTGTCTTGATTTACAAATCGAGCATTTAGTTAATTAGATCTTAGTACATCAATCAGCTTACATAGAAAATATCCTGATAAAGCACATTCATTGAGTACATTAATGGTTGTGAGGTCACTTGACCTGAAAATTGATCCTTTTTGATCTTGAGAGGATGGAGAAAACATTCTTGGTCCAAAAGCACCATATCTTAGTACAATTATTGCATTACTATATCTTGCTAATACCAAATGACCTTATATAATATTTTTGATAAATTTATTGGCAAGATATAGTTCTTATCCGACATAAGACATTAGAATGAAGTTAAACATGTCTTTCGTTATCTCTGAGAAACAATTGATTTGAGATTATTTTATTCAAATAAATGAAGTAGCGAAACTAATTGGTTATGCTAATGCATGATTTTATCTGACCCGCATAAAGCTCTATCCCAAACAAATTATATTTTTATGAATGGTAAAACTGCTATTTCATGGCGATCAACAAAACAAACTTTGATTGCCACATCTTCAAATCATGTTGAATTAATTGCAATTCATGAAGCAAATCAAGAATGTGTGTGGTTGATACAAATGACACAATACATTCGAGATACAAACGATTTATTTGTCAGCAAAAGAACTCCTATAGTGTTATATGAAGATAATACAACATATATAGTACATTTAAAAGGAGGTTACATTAAAGGAGATCAGACAAAATATATTTCTTCTAAGTTCTTCTTAACGCATGATCTTGATAAAAGTAGACAAATCGATATTCAACAAATTCGATTAGGTGATAATCTAGTAGATTTATTAACAAAACTTTTGCCTACTACAACATTTGAAAGATTAGTGCGAGACATTGTAATGTATTAACTTAAAGACTTGAAGTGATTTTTTTTATGAGGGAAAAAAATACTCGTTGTTCTCTTGTCTTTGACTAAGGTTTTGTCTCACTGAGTTTTTCTAGCAAGGTTTTTAATGAGACAGTTTCATATGCATATTATATAAGAAATATACTATTTTTTCTTAACTAGATTTTTCCTAGTAAAGTTTTAATGAGATATGGTTTTGAAAATGCACATCCAATGAGGAGTGTTATAAATATTATTGCTATTATTATTAATGTCTATAACTCCCTTTAGAATAAATATGGGCAATTAAGATAGAAGATTAAGAGATAAGAGATTATGAAATTATTATAACTTATATATTATGGATACCTCCTAATAAGTTTATAAATAGAGACTTCAGTAAATGTATAAATGACTAGTGAATATACATTCTCTCAATTTTCTACTTTTTTCTTCTTTTACTTTATTCTTCATTTGTTTATTTCTTTTATCTATTTTTATAACGCTATTTAGTTTTTTTCTATTTTATTTAATGTTTTATTTTTTTCTCTTTTTTTATTTTGAATTTTTTTCTTCTTTCTTTATTTTTTACTCTCTTTTTTACTTTTTTTCCTCTATAGTAAGTATCAAACTTATAACTTTTTTACTTTGATAATTTATTAATATTATTTAATAGTTTTAATCTTAATTTCATATATTTGTAAACAATATTTCATATTTATATAATTACATATTTTTAGAGTACCAAAAATTAATTTTTTTGTAAGGACTTTTACTTTAATATTATATAGAATATTTTCTTAAAATTATTTTTTGACTATGGAATTTATATGATATGTTTTTTTTCATGTTTGAATGTCTTGTATTGCTTATTAACGCAATTAATTACAAAATAACATCAGTTATTTTTATAAAATTTTTAATTTATTATTGGAGAAAATTAAAAAATATATATGTGATTTCGCGCTTTTGCAATTTTAAGTACGATAATTTTTTTGGGCCTAAAAGGGTTTTATAGCTTGAGTTGTTAGAAAATTTATATTTTTTTTGCTATATGTAATAATATTAGAAAACGCTGAGCTGATGCTAATATGTAACGGCTTTGCAATTTCAAGTATGCTGAGCTGATGTTTATTTCGTTAAACACTAGCACCAGCAAAGCATTTTTTTAACATTGTTATGGTTAAAAAAACTTAAATTTACCAATAATACAAACACAAGACCTTTTTTTATTCGAAAAAAAATCTCGTACTTGAAATTGCAAAAGTGTAAAATTACATGTAGATTTTTTGAACCTTTTCCTTTATTATTTGTCAAATTAAGTTTGCCCCCATTGAACATAAATTCTAAATTTGTCCAACATCACTACTAACTATGTCCACCATCCAAACAATCCTTTATCATCACAAAATTCAAATTACAATTAGTTTTTCACCTCGTTATCACTCTGATGATATTAGTTTTTCAAAATTTGACTAGATTTGCAAGATCAATGAGAAGAAAATTGGACATTAGGGCTACCATCTCATTTCTTTTATTTCTTAGCTTTCTTTTGCAATTTTGACACCGGAAATTGACTTAGAGGATAAAAAAACTTTGGGCTGGACAATTTGATCTTCAAAAAACACTATTTGACAGCTAATCAAGAAACAAAAAATTGGGTATGAGGTTGCCCTATTCATTTCTCCTATTTTTGACTTCTTTTCTCAAATCTAACACTAGAAATAGACTCAAAGGGTCATATAGCTAACATAAAATATTTTATGCAAAAATAAATTCAAACTGCATCATCTATTATAACTTGATTATATGTAGGTTATAAGTTAGTTATATGTATAGATAGATATAACTCATATATACTCAATATATAGCCAACATATAACATAGCTGAAGCTAGTCAAATCAATTGTATTTAATTGCATTAGTTGTTCCAAATCAAGCTAAATGTATTTAATTGTAAAAAAATTAATTAGTTCATGATTTGAAAATTAATTGTTATGATTTGACTAAAATTCTACTCTAATTAGTTATTCAAATGAGGATAAAATTATAAAAACTGAAATTTTTAAGTAAAATTATAAAGATAAATGCATATTTAGATATTCTATTCCGTTATACCATTTAAAAAAAAAGATCTGACTAAAATTATACTCTAATTAGTTATTCAAATGAAGATAAAATTATAAAAACTGAAAATTTTAAATAAAATTATAAAGATATATGAATATTTCGATATTTTATTCTATTATAACATTTTTAAAAAATAACGTAAAATTTTATTAATATTTGTTAAAAAGGAAAAAAAAAACATGAAGAGTACTGTAACAGATGGTGGGACGAATCACTATCTAAGCCTCGATGTACACAATATATGTACACTTAGCCACAATGCCCATACATTAAATTTTCTTTGGAATTCTCAAAATTATGCCCATAGAGTACCATTTTACTCCAAAACCTTCACTTTCTGTGATAAATCTCTCTCTTTCAAGATGATGAAGTTGTCGCAATTGCTGCAACAATCCAAGTTTGCACTTTATCTCTTTAGAAAAATCCTCACCTCCTTCATTTTTACTTCTTTCTCAATTTATATTTGTTTCTCCACAAAAATTTTCTTTTTTTCTCTTTCCCTGTTTGGTTGCGGAGTAAATATAAGAAAAGGGAAGCTAATGTCTTGGCTTACCAAATAAGATTTTGTAGTTCAAACTCCGGTAATTTGTTGAGTCTTTTGCTTTGTTTTCCAAGTCAAATTTTACTGCTTGTTATATTAACTATCACGATCAAGGTTATAAAAATCGGTTTGGTCAATGAATCGGAAAAGTCAGTCCGTCAAGGATTTAAGATTGAACTGAGGTTGAACCGGTTTACATAATATTTTCATAACATATAACATGTCTAATATATAATAAGATAAAATATGTTTCATACATAATAAAAATAAAATATACATTGTTAGAGGTCATTTCTAGTGTACAAGACTAATATAACTTGTCTCATATTCTTTTTTTTTTAAATAATTTATTCTATAATTTGTATAACTAAATATTTAATTAATTACTAAATGTAAAGGTAACATATAACTTGAAAATACAATCAACAAAAAATCTCAAATTGTAAAGGAAAAATAATACAAAAAATAAGTAAGAAAAAAAAAATAAAAAGAACTCAACAATCCCACATAGAAAAAAAATAAAAAGGAAGATGACATAATATCTTATAAATAAGGGTGAGTTAAGTCTTCAAAACATATTTACTTTGACCAATTTGCGGTTGACCCATCTAGTTTTGGAGTCAATTTTTTAGTTGAATTGGTTGAATTGTCTAGATTGGACCAGACTTAATAATTAAATTTTGTTGCCTAAACAATCGTCAAAAAGAAAAGGGCCGGGGGGGGGGGGGGGGGCGCACACAAGGAAGCCAAAAAGATAGAAGAGATAGAGACATGAATTTTATAGAGGTTCGGGTGTTAACTAACCCACTCCTCCTCCCAATCTCAATTGAGTATTCACTAATCTAACCACTTAGATTTACAAATGAAGTTTTAGCTAGTTCAATCCTAACTAAGTGTTTTACTAAGGCTAACACTAAACTCAAAATTTTTCTTGTGTTTTTATGGCTCACATAACAACCAGTTCCTTGTAATTTTGCTCACACTACCCAATTACAAGATAACCTAAGTGTTTGAAGGCTAACACTTGCACCTTACACAAACAATTAATGAAAAAGGATTGAGAAAATAAATTGCAAGAGTTTTGGCACTTGGAAAGTAGTTAGTTGAATTAAATGGAATATTGGTAGGGTATTTATACTGATTACCCACTAATTAGCCGTTACAAAGTGGTATCATAACTCTTTCTAACATTCTCTTATAAATGCATTAAATGCTGTTTGCCGAGAGGGGTTCCCAGTCGGGAACATAGCTTTTCAGGTTAGAAAATGATCTATTTTGACACGTGGCATTTTCTGGTTGGCTAAACCCTCCAACGGCTAGTTTCTATTCAATTTTTCCGGTCAGAACTTATCCGGTGATGCCATAGTCTAGGACTTGGGTCTGATAGCCTTGAGTGATTTCCGATCAAGACCATACTTCCCGGTTGGGACCTCAGTTAGTTTGACTTGGTCGTTTTGCCATTATGATGACTTGACACATTTTGGTGGTGTCTCCTCTTCAACGGTTATGTCCTTTTGAATTTCCGATCGGACTATAATATAGTCCCGGTCTGGAAATAGCATGTCCCGATTGGGACATTTCCTTTCCCAGTCTGCTTCTGCTACTGGAACTTTGGAAGATTATAAGGCAATGTTTCTCAGTCTGGACACACATTTTCCGGTTTGTACTTGAGTCCCAGTTGGGAGATACTTGTCCCGATCAGAAGTTATGCGTCTCTAGAAAATGCTTAACTTATTCAATGAGGAATTTATGACCAAATATATTGAAACTTTGAATATTATCAAAACAACACTCAATGAAGATGTTAATGACATTTAATTTGATTATCAAGATCAAAATAGAGAGCAATCACCCTAAGGTTAATAATTTCTCTCTTTTTTATTTTGACAATCAAACTAGGCAAAAATAACAAATTGATGGTGCTATTATCAAATTGACATATTGAATAATAAGCATGCAAAGTTTCATATCATTTAAAGGTAGAAAACGTATTAAATAACTTAAGGGGATATTTCTTAAATTAGGGTAATTAAAAATTATATTTACAAATTTATGGTAATTTTAAAAATATTTACAAATTTATGGTGACGTGCGCCAGTCTAAGTGGCGCACGCAGATAATTTGAGCCACGTGGCTGTGTGCGCCACTTCAACTGGCGCACGCAGTCGTGCGCCAGTTGAAGTGGCGCACGCAACCACGTGTCACCACTTCAAACC
>CATIWF010202887.1:0-12090 GCA_949630135.1 Balakata baccata
TTTTGAATCACTCAATTTGAATAACAATGGCCCTTCAAATGCCTTCTCAAAGTTGCTGCATGATTCTAGAAAATCAAGTTTCTATTTCCAACTTCCTTTTTTGAAATGCATTCTCAAATAAAATAGTATCTTGTGTCTATATGTTTACTTCAATCATGAAACTCTGGATTCTTTACTAAAGCTTGAGTTGACTTATTATCAATCATGATCTTTGTTGCTTTAATTTGCTCCAAATGAAATTCTTTCAACAATCTCCTTAGCCAAATAGCATGACAAGCATAAGCAGTAGCTGCAAAATATTCTGACTCACCTGTAGAGAGAAATTATTGATTGCTTCTTTGAACATCATGATATTGCATTATTTCCCAAAAAGAACACAAAACCTATAATGCTTTTCCTTTTAAAACGATCTCCATCATAATCACTATCACAAAAACTCATCAAATTGTATTTTTTAGAAGAAGAATAAAAGATGTCATAATCTGGTTCCTTTAAGATAACAAAGAATTCTCTTGGCAGCTTTCACATGAACTTTAGAAGGATTTTCCATGAAACAACTGACAAGTCAAACTGCAAACAAGATATCAGGTTTTCGAAGCCTATAATGCAAGAAAATGGAGAATGAAATGCATATAATTGTGACAATTCCATATAAGTTAATTCTAAAAGAATTACTTGAGAAGTTGGGTTTGCCACCTGCAATTTATGAATGTAAAAAAAGTGGTCTAGATCATCATCAAATTTTTGTGGCAAAAGTTATTTTAAAAGACATGTATAGAAAGTATGTTCAAATTGTATTCAAGATATAAACAAAGAAGGATGCTGAGAATGAAGCTGCTCTACGTGTGATAAGTTATTTAAAATGTGTTTACGACGTGATCATTAAAGATGTGAAGTAGTGAGTATTATATGAAGTGAAAAATGATTTGGAAGATTTGAATCAAACATATGAGATCTTAGAAAAAGTTTTAATGAATGACATGAATGACATGAATGACTTGAAGACTAAGATGGAGGAATGAGAATGTGAAAAGTCAAGTAATTATGGAGAATCAATTCCAATTCAACCAAGAAGAAGAACCATATTGGTAGTATGTGATTTTCCTCTAGGATATAGTTCGAATCAAGGACGGAAATATGATAGATTAAGATTGGTTTGAATTTTTCTACTCTGCATGCACTAACCTTTTTAGGGACAAGAGTAATAAAAGCGTTGTTTAATATCATCTGGTAGCTTTCTAAGAGCATAAAAATTATTAACGATATTCCAAACATCTTCCCTAATAAAACCCCAGGCTCATTTCCTGTAGATTTGGAAGAGCTACAGGACCATATTGCATTTCTTACTTCTTCAATGGTAAAAGGTTTCCCCAAATCCTAAAACTACCTAGAAGAGAGGCACTGAAGATTTAAATTGCTAATTTTAGCCTTAATAGGTGGCTCCTATTTAATCTTTTGGAGAAGTAGAATGATATTATTTTACCAACACCTTATATTTAGCTGCAGTTTGGGCCACAAATGAATTATTGCTAAAATTAGCCTCTACTTGAAGACACAAGTTTATAGGATGGGCATTATCTTCAGCTTCAGACCAAGGGCCTGAACTGGGGCCCATTTTTAGTTTTATCCAATCCTCCATCTCGGCTTCAGTGCATAAAGCTGCAGGTTGGGCCCCATCCAAATCCCTGCTCATCACATTGACTTCTAGACTCAAGTGTGCATGCTGGGGCCTATTGCTTGTCTTATTCACCTTTACCGCAACATCCGATACTAATAACACTTTATTAGTATATTGTGTTTCAAAGCTACATGATTGGGTCCCATTAAAATTCAGCTTCTTTGAAAATGATGGCATGTACATTGCTGGAAATGCATAATTATCACATGCTTTAGAAGAAGGGCCGTTAGTATATGAAGCATCATAGTTTGAAAAAGGAATCTCCTTATTATTTGGAAGCAAGCATAAAATCTTATCTTGGGAAACTGAGTCAATCACAAAATCAGAGGAGCCCACTAAAGGTGCCTTATTTTCAGCAAAAGTTTGGAAAGAGAAGGTGCGGCTGACTGGGAAACTTTTTCGGCGGTGAAGAGTCTGTTACCGAATGCATGGGGATGAACTACAAGATCATCAAAAGATTGGCAGTCATAAGACGAATCACTATCTTCTAATGTATTATAAGAAATAACATCAATAAAGAAATTTCTGCAATAATCTTCCTGGACCATGATTTTAAATTTCATGTCCTCAAAAGCTATGTCTTTGATGCAATTAATAGCAGACGCATGTGCAATATTGATAAGAATCCAAGCCACATCATATCTCATACAATTCCTACATATTTGGGTCCATGGCTATAAACTCCCCAAAAAATTTTGCGAACCACTCATAAAAGATACAGACCATAGATACACTAGCATGCCACGACACCTCAACCATATGAACCGCCTTAGAGGAACCATATGCTAATCATAAACCTTAACAAAGCTGACCAAGTTCCCAAGAGGGAGTCCATATTCAACATATATTTTGATAACATAGTAGTGTCGTTAAAGGAGAGAAAGATCACATATCTACCCATCGATGTTGCCTTGACCCCATTATAGCCAGCAGCAGATAGCATTTTTTGAATACAGAACAACCATTTGATGTTCTCTAGTACACTGCAAGACATTCTAGAGGTTGTTTTGAAGCCATAGGGCCAATATCATCAATAGAAGCAGGGATAGTCCTAGATGCTGCCACATCTATATAAGATCAATCATCCCGCTTGTTATAAGATGATATGGGTGGTGGGGTAGCCGTTTTTGTAACATCCTCTTACTCTTCTAGTAACAGTCAAGCAAGGTGATGTCACATGTTTATTTCACTATTTCATATCAATTATTATATTTTCATATTAAATTCATACTATTTCTTTAATAATTATGTATAAACTTGTTTACATTATCTATAATTTACATATAATTTAAAATCCAAAAAAAAAAAAAAAACTAAATCCACATACCATATGTAATGCATGCTTCTCAAAATATTCATAAAGACAAAATAACAAAATCACACCAATCCAAATATGTGGTCGTATTTACTGCATTGCTCTGATATGGGTTCTACTATTTTGCAGCTCTATCTACAAATCTACTGCTATTCTACCTTCGATCTACAACTTGTGTAGGAAAAAATAAATCCCCATGCTAAGCTTATGCTTTGTGGTGTATAATTTGTGATAATAATTAATAAATCCAACAATAATATGTAGTAATAATAATTTTTGGATCATAAATAAAATTTTTAATAAAATATAGAACAACAAATATATTATTATTCTTTACTTGCCAATTTTTTTTAAATCATAAAGAAATAATAAATTCTATAATTCTTTTATTTATTTTCTTCACTTAATAACCCAAAATTATTTTGCCAAGACTAGAATTTAGGGAGACATATAGAGGTTGCGACCTTACGTTGTCATGACTTTACAGTTATTTGTATAATTGGAAGTCATGCACCTCATTTCTGAATAATCGTTATAAAGTTTCGTCATCCCTTATTGACATGCCAACTTGTCTATCCTATTCTAGTACAGGCACTAATCATGGGCTCATGTTTTTCTTATTATATAATTTCATCCTTATTTTAACCTTGTTTAACAATTATACCAATTATTCATAGTCAGTCATTTAATTATAATTTCTAACTCATCTATTGATATTTCAATTTTTAAATCATATATCAAAT
This sequence comes from Balakata baccata, assembly GCA_949630135.1. Taxonomy (NCBI): domain Eukaryota; kingdom Viridiplantae; phylum Streptophyta; class Magnoliopsida; order Malpighiales; family Euphorbiaceae; genus Balakata; species Balakata baccata. The sequence goes on from CATIWF010202887.1 coordinate 3,737, forward strand.
AATTATACTACATAGAGCAGAAAATTAATAAAACTAAATCATGCGACTATAAAACAATTTAAAAGTAATTATCAAATATAAACACACTATCATATAAATTTAAAATATAATATTAATTATTGCCAATAAAATATGCATAAGCCTCTATTTAGCATTACTCCCACCTGCCCAATTCTTACCCCTTTCATGGCCGGACTTCTTCGAAACCAAGACGTCTGACATAAATTTATTAGAAAAATTAAATAACAACAATACATCATTTTAATACATAATCAAATTAATTATTCTAATATGTTAATTAAAAACTAAATAACAACAATACATCATTTTAATACATAATCAAATTAATTATTCTAATATGTTAATTAACAACTATTTATTATTATTATTATTATTATTATTATTATCCTCAAAATTTGTCATTACATACTCCTTATCGCCACAATTAACTTAATACAACTCCCAAAATTGAATTTTGTGTTAATATCTAAATATAAATTTCACTCAATCTCAACTATAAATTACAAGTATACTCACTAATTCACAAAAATCTACACTTTATTTGCACTTAATTCACCACCTATTAATTTCTACGTTAGTTTATCCTTAAATTATAACTTTATTTCCATTTCTTTATTTTTTTAATTACTATTTTATCATTATTATTTATTACTTTTTTTTTTTTCAATTTCTTCGTGAAAGTCACGGTTGGGGAAACTATTTTTTTAATAATCATTAACTTAATCTTAAATAGCAATTCAATTAATTATTTCTTAATCAATTTCATGTCTCCCTTTTTTATTACTTGCATATAAACTTCCAAAATTGTCTTCAATCAACTTTGGATTTCTTCATATCCTCCTATTTTATCTCTTTCAATTCCCTTTCACTCAGTTTAGTAAATTCCATTTCATTTTAACTAACTTTCACAATTTAGATTATTTCTATTAATCAAAAGTCTATATTTTTAAGTAAGAAAAGTGAGATTTAATCTTAAAATCAATAAATCAATTAGAGAATATAAAGAAAACAAAAGCAAACACTTACACCATTACTCCATGTTAGCCAAATTTTGATGCTTCCCTTGAAGATTGGTTTTGGAAGAGAAAGGAAAAGAAAAGGTGGAAGAAGGAGAAAATTTTTTTGATGGAGGTGGAAGAAATGTCTAGATCAACATAATTTATACCATAATATTTGGGTTTAGTTTGGGTTTAGTTTCGGGTTTAATTTTTTTGGGCCGAAAATTTCCTTTCCTTTCCTTTTTTTTTTCTTCAAATATTTTTGATCTTTCAATTTAGTCCAAAAATATAAATCTTTCTTTCTCTTTCTAAGTACTAAACTACAAATTTCCATCAATTAATCCTCAATTAATTTTCCTCAATAAATATGCTTTTCTTTAAATTTCTTAAATTGCTATAATTAAATTTCTAATTAAATTCTATATATATTATTTTTTCCAACAATTTCCTGAACTTAAAATTTTATTCAATTAAATGCCAAATTAAATATCCTATGATATTTTCCATAGTTCTTTGATCCCAATTTAGACTCTGATTAGTTCAACGTATCTGTTATGATGATACTCATGTTGTGGAGTCCGAACTATTGAATGTTACGGTTTTTTTCTCTACTAATGGTTCCCTGTAGAAATAGGTAGAGGAAGAATTAGAGCTAAAGGGTTTTTTTTTCTAAAATAAGATATCTTACTAGTCAATTTTTGATATCCATTGGACACTATTTTTAGGAATGACAAAACAAAATGACAATCCTTCTAAGTGTTGTAGATGTATAAAAGTGAAAGTCTTTCTTTTCAAGGTGAGCTTATTAGGAATATAAACTTCCTTGATAATCCAATACATAGAGAGAAGGCACCACAATGCTTCAGCTGACCAGTTATGAGGGAAGTTCTCGACATATAGAACCTTTCCGGAAGAAGGGTGAAGGGGGGTAGGCCTATGGTTGTGAGAGAGGATAGTTTGTTAATGATGGGATGGCAGCTGGGGCCATTTTGTGTATGTGATAAGAATGCTTAGATATGTGTGTAAATATTGAATAGAGAAATTGAAGGGCTACTTGATTTTAGCTATATATATGTGTACGGTTTTGATAGTTTTATAAGAGTTCAGCAAAAGTATATGATGATATGAGTAATTTTTTATTCTCCCTCTTCCATCCTTCTTATGCCTTGTGATTCTTCATAATTTTACTATTATTTGCCCGCCATGTTTCCAATAGTATGAACCTCTAAGAAGAGCAGTAGAATCTCATGAGCCTGTTGTGAGAATGTCATCACAATAGTATATTTAGGCATTTCTTCTCAATTTCTTGATTGATTTCTTCAATCACTTAAAAACCCCCTTGCTTGCATCAACCCTTCTTTCACTTCCTTTATGGTTCAACCAAATGGACCCATCACAACTTTATATTAAATAATATTTACATGGTTAATTCAGCATCTCATACATGTTACACAATGGAAATTAAAATTTCACAAACTCCAAGAAGAAGATCAACTTATGTAATCATGAACAATTAATACTATCTAATAATAGAAGATTATTACCTTTCAAATTGAGTATTCTTCCTTCAGTTCTCTTCTTATCGGGTTGTAGCAAACAATAGTAATTCTCCAGGATCACTTATGATGGTATCCATGTAAAGGGAGAAAACCTTTTAAGGAATGACTTGGATTAATCTAATATGCTAGCAATAGAATTAATCCTTGAGAGAAAAGGAGATGAATTAACACTTTAATTATCTGTGTTGCAACTACAAAAATAGCTTGAAAAAGGACTATTTATAGTCCATATGGAATTAGGCTTCATAACCTTTGATTATAGAATCCTAATCAGATTAAAATTCCTAATCTGTCACATGTCCCGATTGGAAAACTTATTTCCCACTCAGAAAATTGTCCATGTCAGGTGAGTCCCGGTCAGGAAACCACTTTGTCGGTCGGCACTTTGTTCTATTTCATTCCAGTAGCTAATTCCGATAAGGACACTCCTTTTCCCAATTGGGACTTTCGTCCCGCTTGGGAATTACATTCCCGATTGGGAAAATGTATAGACTTGGATTTTCTCTCACTATTTTGGATCTGATCTAAAAGCCCATTTTACTTCTCCTTCACCCCTTTAGTGCATGTGACCCATTAGGTTCCTAGCTATGTTGGCCACTTGGATTAACACTTAATCTTAAACAGATCATGAGTGGATCTAGCAACACATCATGACCCCTAATTAGCCGGAAAGTAGTGGCTTCATTATGAACCTTTCCATAGATAATTGTTTATGCAATTCGTCCTTTCACCATTGCTATGATGAGACTATGATTGACTTTGAATAGATAATCTATATGATTGTCTCATAGCAGGTCATCTGATGTACTTGACTACTCCTAGCAAGCATCCACATGTTAACTCTGAACATATCATGCTCATAACTTATGAGATCTACCGTGTTAACCTTATGATGATTGCTCTCCATTTTGATCTTGACAATCAAATTGAATATTACTAATATCTTCATTTAATGTTGTTTTAATAGTGTTCAAAGTTTCAACACATTTGGTTGTGAATTCCCCATTGAATAAGTCAAGTATTTCCTGGAGATACGTAACTCCCGACTGGGACAAGGATCTCTTGACTAGCACTAAAGTACAGATTGGAAAATATATGTCAAGATTGAAAAAAGATTGCCTTCTGATCTTCCAAAGTTCCAGAAGCAATAGTAGACCGGGACAGGCCATATCCCGACCAGGAAAGCCAATTTCTAGAGTGGAATATAATGGTCCAATCGGGACATTCAAATGGAAATGACCGATATAGAAGTCAAAATTACTAAGTCAAACTAACTGATGCCCCGATCGAGAAGCATTCGAAGCCAACGAACACAACTATGGCATCAGTGAAGACATCTCGATCGGGACACAAGGAGTCTCGACTGGGAAAATCATATAGGAACTAGCCGTTGGAGTCCTCAGCCAACTAGAAGATGCGTTGTGTTAAAATAGGTCATTTCCCGATCGGGAACCCTCTCTACAGGCTGCATTTTATACACTTGTAAGTGAACGTTAGAAAGAGTAATGATACTCATTTGTAATAGTTATTTGGTAGGCAATCAGTATAAATACCCTACCAAAAGGCCATTTAATTTATCCAACTATTTTTTAAGTGCTAAAACTCTTGCAATTTATTTTCTCAATCTTTCTTTAATTAATTGTTTTGTAAGGGTTCAAGTGTTAGCCTTAAAATACTTGGGTTATCTTGTAATTAGGTAGTGTGAGCCAAATTACAAGGAATTGGTTTTTGTGTGAGCCATCAAAACAAAAGGGAAATTTGGGTTAAGTATTAGCCTTGGTAAAACACCTAGTTAGGAGTGAGCTAGTTAAAACTCTATTTGTAATCTAAGTGATTAGATTAGTGAATACGCAATTGTGATTAGGGAGAGGAGTAGAGTTGGTAAACACCTGAACCTTTATAAAATTTGTATGTTCATATCTTCCTACCTTTATCTTCCTTGTGTGTGTAAGAATTTTTAATTTCCCACCAATTCATCCCCCCTTCTTGGTGGTTGTTTGGGCAACAATTTGTATCAAAGTACGGTTTAGAAATCAAGCTTCACTAGCTCTAGCAAAGATCTATAATGGCCCAAGAAGGATTTCAAAGCCTCAAACCTTAGTTTGATGGGTCAAACTATGCCTATTGGAAGTTTAGAATGGAGGCATACTTAGATAGTGAGGGAATTGATATGTCGGATAGTGTTCATAAGGAATGGACACTACCAACAAGGAAGAATGCTAAAGGAGAAGATGATGCTCTTCCAAGAGATGAGTGGACTGAACCTCACAAAAGGGCAAGTGGCAAGTACAAGAAGGCTATGCCTATCCTAGCAAGCTTTCTCTCTCTCTTGAAGAGTGTGGGAGAGTTCAACATTGTCCAGCTGCCTATATAATGTGGAGGACTTTGGAGAACTACCATGAAGGCACAAAGCAAGTTCGTTCAAGGAAGATTCAACTCGTCATGAATGAATATGAACTCTTCAAGATGAAGCCTAATGAGACCATCACTGACATGACAAACTGCCTACTCTCCATCATCAACAATATGAAGAAATATGGAAGACATACAAACTTTGAAGATGTAAATAATAAGATCGTGAGAAGTCTTCCAATGAAGGACTATGGTTCAAGTGTGGCGAGTATAGAAGAAGCCAATGAGGATTTGAGCACCATTCCCATTGATGTGCTCATCGGCAAGCTTTTGACACATGAGATGGCTCTTATTAGGGAAAAGGAGATTGAAGAAGAAAGGGAGAAGAAGAAGTCCCTTGCACTCAAGGCAAGCAACACCTCTTTAAAGATTCAAGACTTAGACCTTATTAGTGATGATGGGGAAAATGAAGATGAAGATGAGGAGATAACCATACTATCTAGAAGAGTCAAGAAAATGATAGTTAACAAGTATGAGACTATCAAGAACTATAAGCAAAGGGCCTTAAAATTCAAAGGCTATTCATCCAACTTCAATAAGAATAAGGAGGAGATGAAGTGCTATGAATGTGGAAAGAAAGGCCACATCAAATCCAAATGTCTAAGGCTTAAGAAATATAAGGGCAAGTCTCATGAGGATAGAGGAAACAAAGGCCATAAAGCTATATGGGATGATCCTACATCAAGTGATAATAAGGGGAGCTAAGAAGATGTAGCCAACTTATGCTTCCTGGCTTTGGAAGATAACTCTAATAAGGTAACTTCTACTTTTTCCTCTTTTACATTAAATGCTTGTGATAATAATGATGACGATGATGATCTTATTGAGGTCATGAGTCTAGAATTAGAAAGATATAAAAAGAAAGTTGATTTCCATAAGAAAAATAGCTTCAAACTTAAGGATGACATGTCCAACCTTCAAAAGGTTGTGGAAGAGCTAAAAACTTCTAATGCTTCTCTTAAAAAGTCATTAGATGAGTTTTATCTAAATCATCAACTAATTCTTTACTTAAAGAAAACAATGCTTTGAAAAATGAGGTTGAGGAGTTAAGACTCTCTATTTCTAAATTTCACAAAGGGAATGAAAGTTTGGATACCCTCATTATATCTCAAAGACCTCCCTTAATGAGACATTGCATAGGCTTTAACGGAGCATCATCTTCATCTACACCTAGAACTATTTTAATAAAAGCTTCTACACCACAAACCTCTTCAATTGAGATGGTTACCTCAAAAGCAAAGACCAAATCACACACCAAACCCCAACTCAAAGGAAAAGTAGCAAAGACTCATTTTGCTCAAGAGGGAAACCTCAAAAGGCCAATCATGACTTCTTGTATAAGAGGCATGCACCTAGGAAAATACCCACTACACATGATTGTGTTTGTTGTTGCACTTCTTCTTATGTTTCAAACGAGAAGGTTATGAGGTCAAAACCCCAAGTGAAGTGGCAAGAGTCTCTTAAGACTAAGCAATGCCACTATTGCATGGAGTTTGGGCACATTAAGATTCATTGTTTGATAAGGAAATCCTATTAGGATCTCTCAAGAACTAACCCCTAAGGACCTAAGTTTGTTTGGGTACCTAAAAGCCAAACTTGAATTTATGTTTTGTAGGTATGCCTTAAATCCACAAGTAATGAAAATGTATGGCTCTTGGATAGTGGATGCTCAAGGCATATGACCAGAAACAAAAACTTCTTCACTAGTCTCAAACGTGTGGATGGAGGTAAAGTTATCTTTAGGAACAATGCTAAGGGTAAGGTAATTAGCATTGGTTCTATAGGACTTAATGGCATTTTAATCATAGATGATGTAATATTTGTTGATAGTTTGAAGCATAACCTTTTAAGTGTGAGTAAATTATGTGATAAGGGAAGCAAAGTCACCTTTAGCTCTAATGAATGTCTAATGATTTCTTTAAATGGTCAAGAGATATTCAAAGGAGAGAGATGGCAATACTTACATAATTGCAATACTTACATAATTGACTTATACAAGTTAACTAACATTTCCTCTAGTTGTCTTGTGTCTATTAGTGAAGAATCTTGGCTATGGCATAGAAGACTTGGGCATGCAAGTATGGATTTAATTCAAGGCCTTAGCAAAAATGAACTAGTAGATGGGCTCCCAAAGGTCAAATATTTAAAGGATAAGACTTGTGAGCCATGTCAAAGAGGGAAGCAACACAAATCATCATTCAAGCACAAAAATATTGTAAGTACCTCAAGACCTTTTCAACTATTGCATCTTGATTTGTTTGGACCTAGTAGAGTTGCTAGCTTAGGTAGAAAACATTATGCATTTGTTATTGTTGATGATTGCTCTAGGTTTACTTGGGTAATTTTCTTAGCTCATAAAAGCGGTATATTTGAAAACTTCAAGCACTTTGCCAAGAGAGTCCAAAATGAGAAGCGATATTGTATCTCTAAGATTAGAAGTGATCATGACAAAGAATTTGAAAATGATATTTTTGAAAACTATTGTTTAGAAAATGGTATTTCTCATGATTTTTCCACACCAAAAACTCATCAACAAAATGGGGTAGTTGAAAGGAAAAATCGAACATTGGTAGAAATGGTTAGAACAATGCTTAATAAGTATTGTTTACTAACCTACTTTTGGGCGGAAGCCACTAATACTACATGCTATATTTCAAACTGTGTTTTCAAAAGACCCATTTTAAATAAAACCTCTTATGAGCTTTGGAATGGAAGAAAACCCAAGATCTCATATCTTAGAGTATTTGGTTGCAAATGGTTCATATTAAATACCAAGAACAACCTTAGAAAATTTGCCTTAAAATGGGACGAGGACATATTTCTTAGTTACTCCACCTCTAGCAAAGCTTATAGGGTCTTTAATAAAAAGAACTTTGGTTATAGAAAGTCTATGCATGTTAATTTTGATGAATCTTATAGACTTGATCTTGGGAAAGGTATTCCTTTGAATGATGTGGTAGGTTTCATGGAGAATCTCAATTATGATCAAGTGAAACAAGGGGAATCAACAATAAAGAATGATCTTGATGAGGAACAACATTTAGAGGAAGAGTAATCCCAAGCTCAAGAGTAAGAAACCAATGAGCTACTAAGGGAGTGGAGGTTTGCGAGAAACCACCCAAAGGAGCAAATCATTGGTGATCCTACAAAAGGTGTAAGTACTCATTCCAAACTTCTTGATTCTAATCTTGCTTTTGTATCTCAAATTACACCATAGTCAATTAATGAAGCTTTGGATGATGAAAATTAAGTGATTGTTATACAAGATGAACTCAATCAATTTGAGAGAAACAAGGTTTGAATCTTGGTTCCAAGACCTAAGGACTACCCAATTATTGGTAGTAAGTGGGTCTATAGGAACAAA
>CATIWF010202895.1:0-15552 GCA_949630135.1 Balakata baccata
ATAGGAAGTACTTTACTTGCATGCATTTTTTTCAACCAATCTATATTGCATAGGAGAAAACTTTCTATCTTGGTGATTTTTTAGGAAGCTAATCGGATTCGAAAGCCAATTGATACATAAAAGGGAAAATTCTTTAATAGACCGAGTTTTAACCCAATAAAATTAAGACATATCAATTAATAATTATGAAATCTTTCAGATTTAATTATAATACACTAGTTGGTCATTCTTTTACTTTTAAATGGAATATTTCGTTCTAAAAATACTCTTATTTATTTTTTAAATAAATTTAATATTTTATTAATTTTAAAAATACAATATTGAAAAAGAATTATAAATTTGACATTTTGGTATTAAGTTGATGATATTAAAATTTTTTTGATATTTTTTTTGGTATTTTCTAAGGAAAAAAAAAAGATAAATTTGACATTTTATTTATATATAATGAAAAAGGTTAACAAAAGAACTATATAGTATATTAAACCAAATTTAAGGAACTTTATAATGTATTTCCAAAAATAGAATGATCAAATCTTATAGTGATTATTATTGGAATTTCCAAAAAAAATAAATAAATAAATCGAATCAAACTATTGGATTCAGATAAACACCAAGTTATTTTTTTGTCATTATTATCTAACAGTTTAACAAGTTATTCTACTTATCCAAAAGAATTGTTTTCTTAATTACTACGAAATTAAACCAATCTGATATTCCAATGTAAATATCCAAATTTATGTCCATTTGCTAATAATTTTACATAGCCAAGCTAGATCCATGTCATAAAATTAATGAGCAAGTTTTTTTGTGTTTTTTAATTTCAATGAAATCCAATTTATGACAATTTTTATATGTCATTTTATCATTAATTTCGAGATTAAATTGAATTTCCAAATTAATATAAGCATTTTTTAATATATTGATATTATTCATTTTAATATATTGTTGCTAGCTTTACGGTGGTTCTGCCATTGGTAAGATCTATCTAGCAAAGAAAGGGAAGCATTGACTCAATTTTCATTATTGGAAATATTTATAAATAATTTGGTTATATGATATCAAACTATTAATTTTATATATAGAAACACCAAATAATTAATCTAGCTAACTCGTTGTGTTCATCACTAGAGCAGAAAAGGGAGGCATTGACTCTCAATTCCTCTTTAAGAGATATTGGAAATATTTAAAAATATTTTGGTTATATGATATTTAAATTATTAATTTTGTTATTAATTATTATAATTTTATATGATATTTAAATTACATAAATTTTTCTGATAAATTACATTTAAAAATAAACTTTTAAAAAATTAACAATACACTTCCACGTTGGTTGAGATAATGCTCATTGATTTAATATTTTATAAATTTTAAATATTGTAGTACAATATACCACATAAATTTTTTTTTTATATTTGAGATGTTTTTGTATAAATTTTCTAAAGTTACATGTACAGTTTAATAATATTTTATAAGAATTTAATATTTATGCATATTACTAACGACTATGACTACTGTACAGTTAGTACATTCAAACCATATTTTTTTTAACTGTAATCTCAAATAGCATTTTTATTAAATAACAAGGGGTGCATTGATAATTTTTTAAAAGTTTGATTTTGACTGTAATTTTTAAAAATTCAAAGAAGTTTTTTGTAATTTGTTCTAGAAAATATATAATGTAGCTAGTTGTAATATACAGAATTCTTTAATAATCATAATTATAGTATATATAAAAATAAGATAGAGAGACAGTCAAAATAACTATAAAATACATATTATTTCTATTCTATATATGACTCTTAAAATAGATAAATTAATAATTTGGGAGGACTCCTTATTTACTATGAATAAAATACTATAAAATAATATAAAAATTAAGTAAATACACACTCATATAATTCACCATAAATAAAATACTATAATAATATATAATTCACTATAAATAACTTTTTTATAAAAGTTGAGGCAAAAAATGACAATCCTAAGTTGCCACTGTTTTAGTATTTTTCATCATCCCTTGACTCAAATACTATTAAATAAAAAATGAAACATTGCAAAAATTTATGTCTAACAAATGAAATCAAAGAAAACGAAAATTTTCTCTACTACTAACATTAATTCGCCAGCCGAAAAAACTTGTACATTATTATGAATAAAATTGCTAAAATACATCGTATGATATATTAATTATTAAATTTGAAATAAATATGTATTTTCATTCCAAATATTAGTAACATTAATTAGTTAATTAACATTTTAAATAAGACGAAATAAATTAAGAAAAAAAAAATTATATAAAAATCAAATGATGATTAATGTCAAATATCTAATAATCACGTTAATAAAAAAAACTATTTCAATCTAAATTAGGAAATCAAATTTCAACAATTTATGTAAATACAATTTGTAATGAATAACTAAAAAATATCTATGGTTGACTCTTTTTAATTTAAAAAAATGGGTTGACATTTAGGATCATGTCAATGCAGAAATGTTCGACAAGTTATATATATATATATATATATATCTTCGAAAAATTTATGGTCTATTGCATATTTATGAATTATTATGATATCTAATCAACCGCCCTAAATGTGGCTTTTTGGCTCTTCAGTGATATTAAATATACGATTACTTGCAAGTTTCATGCTTAAAATGGAATTATTTCACTCTCTGAAGTCAGTGACCTTTGGATCAGAAAATAGATTTCTTCTTTTAATTGTGATTCAATTTTTTTAATATATTTTAGACTGGATATTAAATTTATGATGATTTCACAATAAATATATCAATTAAAAATCAATCAGTAAATTAAATTGGAAAAGCCACAACTTCCCTTTTGAATTTTTAACATTAAGTAAAATTGGGAAAGGTTGTATCCCATCCTAATTCCTAACAATTAAGGTTTTGGAAATAATAAATAATCATGACGTCTCCTTTGTTAAATAATCTCTTTTGCTAAAAAATGTATTTTGTTCTTACTCAATCTAAAAGTTAGTTTAAAATAGGAAGAATGTCCAAACCATTTTAAAGAACACTTAAATTTTACAATTAATCAATGTGACATATCTCAAATACATTCAGACTAAACACATACAGAAAATTTAGAAATTGAAGTTAAAAGGACTAAATATTTACGAGCGATCCAACATCACAAGACTGATAATTCCGATACCATATTAAAAAAATAGGTCTTGAAAATAATTTACTCCAAAAGCTAGTTCCATGGGTGAGAAATATCCAAACAATTATAAGAAACATTTATATCTTACCGTTAATCGATTTGGAATATCTCAAATATCTTCAAAATATTTATTTTGATTTTCTGAACTTCTTATTAAAATTATATGTACATGATTTTATTATTCAAATTTCTCAGCATTATATTATTTAACTTAAAAAAATGTTTAATCACTGCAAGATTTGTGTAATTCTTGCAGTTACAACAAGATTACAATTTCAAAAGAGTAAAACAAGTAATCAAATCAAAGTTTCAAAAAAAAAAAAAAGTAATCAAATCAATACGGCTTTCACAGGTGGACTTTCTAGAACTAACTCTTTATTTGACCAATCATTGGGCAGGATGAATTTCTTACAGACGTGTTGAAATTCTACTGGTCTAACGGGAGGCCATTCTTTGACAGAGCCGACGCGTTCGACCCACAAGGACAAGACAAAATGCAACTTTCTAGAATCTTCTTCACCTAAGTTCTTGGCCCCAAAATTTTTGACGAGGTCATTGAAGGATTGTGAAACAGAGGTTCAATTTGTATGTGATTTTTTTTTCCTGGCCACTTCGGAATCGAATTTTAACATTTAACTAATAAATTTAATAAAAAATTTGGATAACAATTAAATCTTGGTAGGAGAGTTTTTCTGTTAATTTTGATACACCACTTATTATTGTTCAGAAATTGAAAATGTTAAAATCTTGTTTAGTTCAATGGAATCATGATGTATTTGGCAGTCTTAACCAATCTATTGAGTTGCTTCAATGTGAACTTGATAGGGTTGAATTGGAACTAAAAAATCCTTCTTTTGACAATTAGTCTATGCTTCTATATAAATGTAGTCTAATTTAGAGAGATCTTTGGGCTAAAATGCGCCAAAAATAGTCTCTTTGGCAACAAAAATCCAAATCTCTATGGTGTAAAGCATGTGTCAAAAATGCCAAATATTTCCATCTGCCTATTTCTGATAGAGGCAAAAGAAATTTTATTAGCCTCATTTTCGTGACTGATGGTGATCTTCCTTCTCTTGATGATATATGGAAACGTATTCTGAATTATTATAAATTGCTCTTTGGCGAAGTATCTTTTACCAGACCCTTTTGTTATCTAAATTCAAAAAGCTGTCAATAGATAATTATACTCTTTTGGAATATCCTTTTAACTTTGATGAAATTAAGTTGGTTGTGTGGCATTGTGAGGGTGGAAAATCTCCTTGATCTTATGAGTTCACTTTCACCTTTTTTAAAGCTACTTAGGACTTTATCAGTTTTGATATTGTAGAGTTGGTGGATCTCTTCTTCTATTTAGGAAAACTACCTAGTGGCATTTCCTTATCATTTGTCACTCTTATTCCAAATATTGAAGGGCCACAAAGGTTTTTTTTTTCGTCAAATAAGTCTCATTAGGAGTTTATATAAAATTATCTCAAAAATGTTGGCTAACAGGTTACGCAATGTTATTTCCGAAGTTGTTGATATGCAGAAAAGTGCTTTTTTATCTAGTCGAAATATTCTTGATGTTGTTCTTATTACTAATGAAATCATCTATTATCTCAAAAGTTTGGTTCTGGTGGTATTCTCTTCAAACTTGATTTTTATAAAGCTTTTGATAGTATTAATTGAGGATATCTTGAGTCCATTTTGTACCAAATGAATTTTGGATCTTGATGGAGATCTTATATATATGAATGTGTCTCTTCAGCTAGAATTTCTTTTCTTGTAAATGGTAGCCCTTTTGAGGAAATCAACTTGCAAAAGGGGTTATGCCAAGGAGATCCCTTATCCCATCTCCTATTTGTCATAGCAATTGAAGGCCTATCAGCGATGCTTGAATCAACTTCTTCATTTGGGATTTTCTTTGGTATCCCCTATTCGACTAATTTTCAAAAGAACTCTCATTTACAATATGCAAATGATACTCTGTTATTTTGCAATGATAATTTGACATATTTGATCAATGTGAATTGTCTTTTGAAATGCTTCTCTGATATCGAGATTGTAAATTAATTTTGAAAAGAGTGTTATCATTGGTCTGAAAGTGGCTGAATCATGGGTCAAAAAAGCAACTAATCTTCTTTGATGTAAGTGTATGTCTCTTCCTGTTACTTACTTAGGTATTCCTATTAGAGTTAATTCCAACATGGGTCAAAGAAGCAGTTAATTTTCTTCGATATAAGTGTATGTCTCTTCTTATTACTTAGGTATTCCTATTAGAGTTAATTGTAACATGGGTCAAAGAAGCAGTTAATCTTATTTGATGTAAGTACATATCTCTTTTTGTTACTTAGGTATTCCTATCAGAGTTAATCCTAAGCGTAAGTCAGTATGGGAGCCAATTATCTTAAAAGTTGAGAATAAGCTTGCACCTTGGAAATCAAAATTTTTTTCACTTGGTGGAAGGCTCACTTTAATCAAGGCATCTCTTAACAACTTCCTTATATATATCTTTTGCTTTTTAAGTTGCCAAAATTTGTAACTTCTCATATTAACTCTCTTTTCAGGAATTTCTTATAAGGTGGGTCTAGAAAAAAGGAAAAATGTGCAATATCAAATGGAATATCATCCAAATGCCTAAAAATATAAGAGTTTAGGTGTTGGGTCCTTGCTTGATAAGAATAAAGTTATGCTCTTCAAATGACTCTAGTGTATCGGGAAAGAAAGTAGGGATAATAGCATTTGGGTTAAGGTTATTATAGAAAAATATCAGACTGATCCTGGCTTTAATCTCTCATCTGCAATTTCTTCCAACCATTATTCTTCTATTTGGAAAGATAGTTGAAATTTGCAGTTATTTCCTCCTTTCAATAATGGCATCAAGGTTCTGCCTGACAACAGATATAGTTGCAAATTTTGGCTTGACAAATGAGTTTTTGGAAATTCTTCTAGCTGAACGTTTTCTCGAGTTCTTCATTATTTCTTTTGATCAAGATGCCTCTATTAAAGATATGGGTATTTAGGATGGCTTTAAATGGGTCTGGCTTCTCAAATGGAATCGACATCGTCGGCTTTGAGAGATAGAACAATGTGACTTTTCACTTAACATGAATTCATATTATCACATTTCACCTTACAATAGTGATAAGTTGATTTAGTCTCATTGTCCTAATAGAACCAACTCTATTAAATCTGCTATCGCTGCTATACCACCCATTTCCCCAAGCCTTCCATATCTCATGTGGCTATGATTTGGAAATCTCTTGTACACCTAAGGTAGAGGTTTTTCTTGGCTTGCGATTATCAACAGACTGAACACTAAAGATAATATGTGTGCAAAAGATTTTATTTTAGTCGATGATAATCTATGCCTCTTATGCAAAAATGCTATGGAAATTGTTCACCATCTAATGGTACTTTGTTCCTTTGTAAGCATCTTATGGTATAAGTTTTGTACCTAATGGAGTATCTCCTAGGTTATTCCATAATCCTTAAATGAAATTTTTAACCAATAGGAATTCTTAATTTGATATTTTGAACCAATGGGAATGCCACTCTAGTCTATCTAGAAGGAACATAATAAAGTTGTTTTCAATAGAAAAGCCTTGAAATCTTCATTATCGGATATAGATCTAAGGCTTAGTTGCGAGCTATTGGTGATGAAGGTGTTTTTTAGAAACAAGATCTTCTTTTAGGTGTGGTTGTAATTAAATTTTATCATCCTCGACCTAAAATCGGAGCACCTCCACTTGGATGGAGTTTTTCCCCCTAATTTTGTTAAATAGAATATAGATGGTTCATCCTTTAGTAAACATGGACTTGTAGGTGTGGGGAGTATTCTTTAGGACTTGACTGGTAATGTTCTATATTTATTCTCTATGCCTTATAGCATTATGGATTCCAACGCTACTGAAGTAATAGCCATTTGATATACTTTTCAAGTTACTACATAACATTAGTCTTCTTTTTTTATTTTTTCCATATATTATTTTTTAATCTGATTTCGTAAATGCTATCTCTTGGCTATCTAAAGATGAATGCCCTAAACTATAGGCGTTACATACAGAATCTTGTCTCATTGAAACTTTCAAGCAGAGGATTGGTACAATTTTTTTTGTCCACACAAGATGAAAAAATAATTTTGTAGTTAATTGTCTGACTAAATAGAGTGTTTTGAGAGTTAATAATTGTATTGCTTGGATATAGTTGCTTGTTTATGCTTTACATTTTTTGTTTTCGGATGTATATAATTATGATATAAGGCTTATTCATGTCTTTTTTAGTTGATATATTAGCTCTAAGTGTGGATTTTTTTTTTTTTTTTTATCATAGCAAGTTCTTCACATAAGATTATTTTTTCCCTTTTTAATAAAATGGTTGCTTATTAAAAAGAAAGAAAGAAAGAAAGAAAGAAAGAATTGGTGGCTAGAGATTTTCTTTTTATTATTACTTAATTTTTCTCTCTTTTTTTTGTGTCTTTTAAGATAATTTTCATTAACTCAGAAAATCATTAACTTAAATTTTGTAAAAATATATTTATAATTCTACTATATTATTCTATTATATAGAAAAATCTGAAATAAGATAAAAGAAAAGATATACAAATGAAAAAGAGAATAAAGCAAGCATAAAATTGGAAAAGTAATTAACAATGTTTTTTTATTTTAAAAAAAAAAAACTTAAATGGATAAAATATTTACAAAACAACAGATAAAAAAAAGGGAGAAATTCAATAAGGTATAGATGAGTTGGTACGAAACTCTTTCAGCTTATTTAAAAGTTTCGAGTTTAAGTTCAAATTCTGGGTATATAACTATCTTAAAACTTTTGTGTGAGTATTTTACTGATTTTTGGGATTCTATTTAGCACGAATATAATTAGTTTCAATCAGTTAATATATAAACGGAAGAGACATGGGGTTTCGTATAAAAAAAAAAATGAAAGAATGAGAGAAATTTTATATTATATTTTGTTCATGATAAATATGACGTGAAACCATTGATATTAACAATTAATTAAATAATTGGATTGAAATAATTAGATTCTCTACATATGTTTATAGGCATGGGTGTATGTACCTAACAGGAAACTTGTGGGCAACGTCTTGGCTTTCATCAACATCTACCCTTTAAATAAATATTATATCAAACATATATAGTTTATATTCAACTTCAAGATATATAAATTATTATTGGTAACTTAAATTTATAATATAATATTTAGGACAGCATATTCTCCTTTTTCTGTTCATTGCATCACCAAATTAAATTTGTCACGCTTTGATATGCTTTCATCATAGGCATGGTTTACCTTATCTAGTCCAAGATATCATACCCCTTTTAATTTTTTTTTCCTTTTTTTTTTCTAAATGACTATATATATATATATATATAACCCCACTCATGTTTTAATTTTAACAGTCCAAAGCAAATTTTAAAAAACTAATAGTGTATTTCTGTCTTCTTATAAAAATACTTTTATAAATAATAATTACAAAAGTTGGGGTGATATGAATGTAGGAATTCTAAACTTTTATAAAGATAATCAGACAAACTCAAATATGGAAAAAAAATGTGATGTATTACATTTTAGAATTTAAAATTTATATAATATCAAATGAATTGATATTATTTCAAATGATATAGAGATGCACTGTTTATTTTTAAAAAATTTATTTCTAAGTGTAATTTATTAAAACCTTAGGAAGTTATATGTAATTTATTATTTTTTATATGATAAAAGTTAGAGAGATGATTAATTATCAGTTTCTTAACACATTTTAATAATAACCAGTTCGCTTCATATATATAATTGAATAAATAAAAAAATCTTATAATATAGATTGCGAATAGAAATAAATTAATAAATAAATTTTATTCAGTTTGATTTTCGATTTAAATCAAATAGAGACCATCATCATTATTATTAATCCCATTAAGCCTAGTTTTCATTTTTTTTCCTATGGTAATTAATTAGGCAATCCATTATTATGTAGTCCATTTTTGGCAGCTATCAATTTGACCTAACATAAACCCTCCTTCCTTACCACGTGAGCTAGCTGGGTTAGGAGGCAGAAAGCAACTTCCAAACAGTGCCACTTTTGTATATTATTTTGTAATTTATTAATGGCCAAATTACATAAAAGAAATTCTATAGTTTCACTTTTGTATTAAAATAATTTTATTCTTTATTTTTTAATTTTTAAATATATATACTTTCCATTTTATATCAAATATAACTTTCGAAAAAATTAAATTTGATTTAACAGTGATATAGCACTACAAACAAAATTTTGTTTATATATATATATATATATATATAGCATTTAGTTTTTTTTCAAATAATATAATATTTGGTTAAAAAAAAATCTAGTTCTACACAGAACTAGTTCAAAATTCAGAATAAATTAACTAGGTCTTCATATATTTGAGTAGAATTAGCTATCAGAGCGCTTAGCTCCTAAGTGAGAAAAATCTAGATATGCATAAGTTTAATACAGATATAGTTTTAGTATAAGAGTTGTGTGCATAATTAGATCTATGTAGACCTATTTAAAATAAAAAAAAAATTATAGTGTTGGATAAAAAAATATATTTGCAGTATCGTATCTTTGCCGAACCAAATTAAATTTCTTCCAAGACAATATTTAATATGAAGTTGAAAGTATATATATTTAAAAATTAAAAAATAAAGAATATAAATATTTTGACATAAAAGTAAAAGAATAAGGTTTTTCATGCAAATTGACCTTTATTAATTAATTAACTTGGCTTCATATTTTAATATATTTATAAAATAAATTAATAATAAGTTATGAAGTAAAAAAGTTATTTCTATACAAATAATTATATATTTGTAAAATAAAAAATACATACTTATAAGATTAAATTCATTTAGTTTTATATGTAAATTAATACATAGACCTATTCGAACAATAATTTTTTTTATTTCATATTTTTGTTCATAATAACTTTTTGTTTTTTGTAAGACATTCTCTAGTTTCACAATTTTTTCTTTTTTCTTTTTATATTTTTTCCTTTTTGATATATAGGACCCCAAACTTTTTTTTTTTTTTTGTGCGTTAGAACCCCCTAACTTCAATATCTTGTAGAACAATTTTTACTAAAAATTAATGATTTTTTATATATTTACAAAATAGAAAAAGTAAGATGGTTTCAAATTCAAATGTCTTCGTTTACATGTATGGTAAGATTTATATTTTTATAATGAGAATTATTTAAAAAAAATTTCACTATCATCTTATACAATACTATAAAAACTTCCACATCAAAATGATAAATGGGTGCTTTATAACAATAATTTTTGAGAAAAAAGTTTTGTTTTTCCAACCATCTAATAATTTAGTTCACACTGGATAGATCTAATAATGATTGAAGCTCTCTCTTAAATTTTAAAAGTATTTCATACCCATATTTTAAATTCAAAACTTCTAGTTGAAAAAAAGATCATTACCATCCTATTTTACCTCTTGAACTTGAGGGTTTGAGAAAATTATAATTGGCAACAGATTAAAAAATTAAAGAAAAATTTGGAAACCAACAATTTCAGCATTTAGTTGCAAAATCCATCACTTTGTATTTTCATGGTACAAAAATTTTCAATTAAAAATTACAAAAATGACTTATTAATTCCAACTTGAATATGAAAGAGAAAAATTGAATTACTTTACAACTCACAAATAGAATTTATATCAATTTGGTGAAAATCCACCATATTAAGAAGCTTCTTCCTTAAAAGCAAATTTAGACTTTTAGGTGCACTTCTAATTATTTGCTAATAACGTCACCAATCGATTTGCCTTCTAGAAAGCTTTTTCATGTCCATGTACTTTCTAAAGTAAAAACATAAACTTTTTGGAAAAAAAAAAAAAGACTTTTGATAAAAAAAATTCTAAATTATATATATGAAATATAGCTGATATGTTCTGAACTAACTTCTTTTTTTTAGTAAATATATGAATTTGCTTCTTTTTTTTTTTTCACTCCATATGTAGCTTCAAATCATGACCTTGCGTTTTAGCAACGGCTTTTCATCATTTAGTTACAGAAATTCTGTTGCAGATATATGCTTTTTTTTTTTTTTTAACTGAATATCGAGCTCGATACTGTTTGAAGTAGTAAAACTCCATTATACCGCTAAGATATAGTGTCCTGGGAGATATATGACTTTTTTTTAACTGAATCTCGAGCTCAATACCGTTGAAAGAAATAAAACTCTATTATATCACTAAGATATAGTGTCATAGGAGATATATGGCTGTTTTTAATGTAGGTTCTGATTAAGTTCTGCAAATTAGCGACAAATTGTTATTACTAGCCACAGAAAAGCCGTTGCTAAATTTGTATTGTAGGATCGGATTTAGTTCTGTCATCCGAGGCACGTGAGAAAAAACGTGAGTTCGTATATTTAAGAAGTTTTAGTTCAGGATATATTAGCTAAATTCCACAAAGTTTTTTTTTTTTCCAAAACCCATTTAAATGTACATGTAAAATTTATAAATCACTTTTAGATTTATCAATTGAATTAATTTAATTATAATTAAAGTATTGTAATTAGCATGGTTAAGTAATATTTTTTTAAAAAAATTTTATACATAAAAAACTATTAAACAATGATATATTTTATTAAGGTTCAAATTCTAATTGCATTACGATTATGCTGAGATCATAAAACAGGCATTACTCAGGATTATTTGGATTAATAAAAAAATTAAAATGAAATGAATAAATAAAACTTTTAGATTGAAAGAGAGTTTATATTACGTTTGGAAAAAACAATTTTTGAAAAAAAATTATTTTAATTTTTTTGAATTTTAAAAACTGTTTTTTTAAGAAATAGATAAATACATATTTTTTTTTCATAGAAAGATTTGCTAAAAATAATTTTAAAAAATTAAAAATCAATCAATTAAGTTAAAAAATTCTAAACCTTTTTTTTTACACTCAACAACAATCCCAAATAGCGCCTTAAACCTAAATCTTATAATATAATTTCATCTAATTTAGTTTCTGTTGGAAATTTGTTCCCGTAATAATATTTTTTATTTTTATTTTCCATTGGTAGTAAAGTCAATATATGACAAAGTATTATATAAATAAAACCTTTAATCCGTATTTTATTATTTATTTGGTTCATTATATATCCGACCTATATAAAAACAATTATTATTATATATTATATTTACTATTTAGAGAAAAGCTCGGATAAATGATAATTTAATTAGTAAAGTAATTACTCTAAATATATTTGTCGATTAATAAAAATTTCACACAATAATTTATACATAGATTCAGATGTATTCCTTAACATTCTGGTTTTTTTTTTAAAAAAATTCAAAATGTTAGAAAAATATTATTAATTTTTATAAGTTGAATTAATATGCAAATGTGAATGTTTGACTTCAAAAGGCTAAGTTTGTGACATTTAAGCAAGGAGAAGTCTTCCTAATATTCTGGCCATTGCAGTTGGCAATAAAATTCTTGCTATCATTATTATGCAATTGATCAGAGAAGCCGACGCTTAGTAAAATAATAGAATAAAAATCAATATTCAAAACTACTAGATAGACAAATTGAAGGGTCAAAGTGCAAAAGTATTATGAATTAGGTGTTTAAACTTTATATATATATATATATATATATAGTTAAAAAAAATAGCTACCCCAATTTGTGGAAGCTGTTTCAGTGGTCGCTAAATATATTAGCGACCACATTTATACTGTAGTCACTAATAGCTACAACATAAATTGGATGCTATTAGCGACAGCGTTTTGTGGTCGCTAAAAGAAATAAAAATTTAAAATATATAATTCATATTTTTAATTTAATTTAATTATATTTAAATTTGACTAAATAAGTAATACTATTTTTTATATTTACTTATATA
This sequence comes from Balakata baccata, assembly GCA_949630135.1. Classification (NCBI taxonomy): domain Eukaryota; kingdom Viridiplantae; phylum Streptophyta; class Magnoliopsida; order Malpighiales; family Euphorbiaceae; genus Balakata; species Balakata baccata. The sequence continues at coordinate 13,073 of CATIWF010202895.1, forward strand.
TTAAATTGTAATTAAATTAATATTATAAGAGTAATCAATTGTTGAAACTATCATAAAAATCTAAAATAAACTATAGCTAAATATAATAAATATTTATAGCATTTAAAATTTTAATGTCAATATTTGTATTAATATTTTTGTAATAAAAATAAAACAAATCAAAATGAAAGTCAAGATGGAGGTGGAGGTGGCTGATGATGGTCGGATGGCAACCGAAGTTGGATGCACTAGTTTACGAGGCAAGTTGGTCGACACATTCCATCATTTAGCGCATTCTCTCCTCCCACTCTTGTCTAGTATTTTGGAATTTTGCTCGTACAATCTGGGCCTCCTGTTGAAAAGCAGAATGCAACTCCTCTAACATAGTATTTCTCTCCTCAAGATATCTAATATGCTTGCGAGCCGCCTCAATCTCTATCATAGAAGTTGAGGCATCAAATGAAGAGTTGCAAGATAGAGTGTCTTTGTTATAGCCTGTGCCTTATAGGTACCTTTCATATGACAATTCCTGAGCAGCCTGCAGAAAGATTAGATCGTCGTCATCCTAAGTCAGTTGAACTGTGACCCTAGATTCATAATAGGATTCCAGTTCAACGAGCACACGCATCCGTTCCTATAACAAATTTTATCACACATTCAAAACGAATCCATTCATGCGTCATATTTTATTATCAGTATAAATTATTTACCTCCATCTATCTAGCACATTGATCAACATATTCTTTGGATCCATCTACAGCATTTCTCATATGTGTCTCGTTGAAGAGATGTATCTTGCTAGGAGGAGCACCCTCAACTATTTTCTGCAATAAATATTATATAAGTATGCATATAATAATATTAGTAAAATATATAAATATATAATAAATAGAATATAATATATATTTAATAGATAGTTAATATATAAAATATATTTTTACTATATAATAAATAATAATAATAATATTATTGTAGATTACATATTTAATATATAATAATAATAAATAATATAAATTAAATTAAATAATATATATGTGCATGTGTGATTTTAAAAATGTTAAAAGAACAATTTATTACTATTCTACGAGTATGCTCCACAATGGGGATGGATCTATAGGAATGGATTCCAGTATTCTCAATATTATGATTCCTTGTTTGGTGCTTTCTAAGGGACTGAAATTCCAGATCTGTCCAACTCCACTGCTAACTAGCCCATACCTCTTCTGAGATAAATGGAGGTCGTCCATGTCCTCTCCATTTGTATAATGTATCTGTATATCGCTTGGCAGCCAGCTTTTCACATGCCATTTTTATCAAAGTAGTTGATGCATCCTCCCATTTAAAATATTTCTAAAAAAATATATTTAAACAAAATTAGTTATAAGACATGATTTTTTTAAAAAAAAAATTGGGCAGTCTTCCCAATTATAAGCATAATCCAAAAAAATTTTCCTGCAAGTTTTTTCAATAGATCTATAAAGTTCTAAACTATTAAATTGATATCAATAATTTTACATTCACAATTGTATATGAATCCATACAAATCAAGATATACTCATATTTTGGCTATTATTCGAAATGTTTGAATCAAAATTTTAATCAAATATAATACTCAATTATGATTGAAATAAACAAAATTAATTTTATTTTTCTCAAATACAACATTAGACTTGAAAATGTAATATTATTTTACCTAAAACTCCTCTTAGTACAAATCATATACGTCTTGTAGTACGAACTTCTATCGGTGGCCCTCTGCATGAAACTGCTCCTGAAATATACTTGAAATCCGAGCATCTACCTTATGTGACTCAACAAATCTGCATTTATATATAAATAAATAAGTAATGCAGTCAAATAAACAATCACAATATATAATAAATTATAGAGGATATCTCACTGTTCACTAATGACTTAAACTCTTTTGTGGTTGCAACTAGAACTGCTATTGGCAACTGTATATGATCCATAAGTCGAAGGTGATGTGTATGTGGTCTGGGAGAGATAGAAAATGGATGTGTGTCGACTCCAGCTCATGGAGAATGTGATAGAGAACCTATCCCAAATGTGGATGCAGCCACCGTGGCTGGGATAGATGTTGTAAAGGAGAGTCCAACTAAGGATGAGGTGGCTCCAGCTGCCATAGATAGGATAAGTGATGAGAATAAGACTCTAGTTGAGGAAGAGGTAGATGCAAGTACGATGTCTGCTAATGGAGTGCCCCTCGCAGTGGCTCGCCCTCATCTTCGTCCTCTCCCGTATCTATTGTAACATCCTCGACTTTCCCATATGCATTATGACACGCATTACATTTGGACGTATTTATTTTATAAATGTCTGTACACGAAACACATGCATATGTAGGAATTTTGGCGTGAACGTATTCACGAGATAGACTTGACACGGGTCGGTTTATTGCAATAGGACCAAGTCGTACGTGTCTAGCTATAATTTAAATAAGGACACAAGATATTGAAAATGAAATTAAATAAATGATTACA
>CATIWF010202958.1:0-51687 GCA_949630135.1 Balakata baccata
AAATAGTGAAGAATATATTTATTGTTTTTAGAAAATATTTGGATGATATTATTTTTTTGTTTATCTTATATTATTGTATTATCTCTAATTATTGTTAAAGAAGACTCTTCTTTGTATACAATACTTTGATGAGTGGAAAAGTTGATATGTATGATCCTTTGCTTATATGAACACAATGTTGACAAAACAAACTGCAACACATAAAATACATAAAAGATGAGTCAGAAAAAATAAATAAAACATATATTTCATTAAATAACGAAAAAAATGATTAAATAGTTTCTTATATATATATTGGGTCCAACACAAAAAAATAATAGCTGGATACATAAATTATATTATATTATAATTTTCTCAACGATGACTATAAATAGATGGCAAATAAACATTCAAATTTCACTTTATGTTTTTTTAATAGAAACTTATTTAATATTCTTATGTTATAAATAAAACTCTTGCATAATAATTCTTACACTTACCATGATTGTTACTTGAACTACTAATTTAATATTTAATTTTCATTTTTATAATATTAAAATTATTTATATATTTTTATTTATTTTATTATTTAATTTTTTTTATCCGACGCAACGCGAGGGTTGTAGACTGAAATATAATAAAAGACATGTTGTGTTTGGATATTTTTATCCTTTAGCCACTTAGAGAAAACGACATCGTCTAAGGAGGGAAAAAGATAAAGCAGAAGGAAATGAAAATAAGGAACAGGCGTTGTCTTCATAGGGGAAAAGATAAAGCAAAAAGAAATAAAAATAAGGAAAAAGTGGGGCACATCATTGGTGGGAGAATTGATAACCCTCCAGCAAATCCAAATTACTTTTGTAATTATACCCATTTCTCTCTTTTATTTCTCAATTAATTATAATTTAATGAAATTGTTAATTATAAAGCTTTGACATGTAATGGATGAGTAAAAACGAATTAATTTGGCTTCAGTCCTTCACTTTTATAATTTCTATTAATTAACCCACTGCAATTTTATCTTTTTCGATTAATCCATAAAATAATTTTCTTTTTTCCAATTTAAGCACCGAATTAAATAATTCTCACTAGTTATATTTTCTATTTATTTCTCCATTTCAATCTATCGTCTCAAGCTATCATATTGAATATTTTTTTACCTTTGTTATTGAACAAAATCTTTTACGAAAAGTTCATTAATTCTTTTTAAGTTTTCACAATTATATGCTTTATATATCTATTCTCATCAAGTTGAATAACCTCTTAACATGGATAAAAAAATTTTAGTTGCAACAGATAATGAAATTATGAAATTGAGTGATTTTAATGAAAAAAAAAAAGTATAATTATTTTGTGGCAAATAATAGAAAATTCAGGGGCATGTCGCTTTATTATTACATTGAACCAAATGTTTGTGTAATCATGGTTGGGAAGGAGCAACAACTTTTAAAATTAGAGTTAATTTATAGTTACTAAATTTTAGTAAAATCATAAATTTTTGTTTATTTAAAAAGATTTCTAAACTATATTTTTATTGTATTAAAGTTGCTCTTATCAATTTTTCGGTGATACGTCAGATATCACATCAGATTTTTAGCTATTTATATCAAAAAATTGACCGAAAGTAATTTTAGTAAACTAAAAATATAATTGAATGAATTCTTTGGAAAATTTTTTTTATATAATTTTACTAATAAAAAAAAGCAAGATGAAATTAACTCCTAAATCGAAGAACGTTCGTGGAAGCTACTTTGCAATAGTAAAATGTAACTCATTTTCTTTTATGATTTGATAGAACAGGACATTTCCTCAACTTTTATATTCTCAACATAAAATTGTTGGCAATGTTTTGAGGAACGAATTTGGAATTAGTGGGTTTTGTTTTGTTGCCATACAATGTTGGATTCCGAAGAGATTCGAAAATTTCAGGCACGGGAAGATTCCTGGAAGGATCGATGATTATGGTGATTTTGACATTCTTGTTTGTTTTTTGATATCTTTTGTTAAAGTCTAAAAATATCTCATAAAGTATAGACTCCTTTCTATCTCTCATCTTGAAAGACTTTTTTATGATTACTGATTTGTTAGTATCCTATTTATTGTTCTAATGAGTTCAAGGAAAAAGCTTGCCCCTTTGCTTGTAATTTTTATATCAAAATAAGATATAATCTAGATAGGTTTATGAAATAATTAATATGTTTTTCTGAATTCTTTGCATTTAGGAAATTCTAAATTTATGGATTGCAAAATAATTAGTATTCTGGTAATTCTTTTCGTTTGATTTGATTATAAAATTCATGCATAGTTTATATAATTTTTTTTATACTCATATTGGTTCAATAACCGCAATTAATGAATTTAACAATTAATTTTTAATTTTATTCTTTATTAAATATTAATAATTTATTATTAATTAAATATATATAATTAATTTCAATATATGCTTAAAAGTTTTAAAAATAAAATTGGTTATTTTAAGAGTTAAAAAATAAAAAAATAAAATTATTATATGTTATAATATTTAATTGTATTGTTAAAAAATATTTTTTATTAATAATTTATAATGCATATTAATACTATATTATACAAAATAATAATAATATTTTAAACTTTTTAAAATAATTTATTTTTTAGTTGGTATAATTTTTTTAATTTTATTTAATGAGAATTTATAAATTAATAAAATTTTAAAATTTTATATATTTAAATAAAAAAACCTTTTGACAATTATCATAAAACTTATTTATGGCAAACCGCAATCCACGTGTAAACTTTATTCCAGGTATTTATTTCGAATGAATAATTGTCATGTAACCACGTGTTCGCTTTAAAAAAAAAAAAATAGTGTAGCCACGTTTTCATTCATCCATGCATTGTAGGTATAAACTCATTTGGACTCTAGAATATTAGTATTTTTAACCAATCAATTAAAAAAATATACTAAATTTTTTTTTTAATAAATCCAGTTTGTTTTATTTTTATTGGTTATAATATACATATTATATTTTGCTACAGTAAATTAAAAATATCTAAATTTTTTTTTAATATATTAAAACTAATACTGCTTCTGTCGATAAACTTCAACTGCGTCTATTTTTTTTAGGTGATAGGACTCATCCATTTTTCAATTACCAAGTTTCTTTTCATTTTATTTTATTTTAACAACTAATCACTATAATTAATAAAATGATTAGAAGTTATATAATTAAGTTGGCATGCCTTCATCTTACCAACTCAACTTTGAGAAGCTTGTCTGTGCTAATATAAAATGAAACTGCTTGCAAAAAGAAATAATTATTTGAATGTTGTAATATACAATCTACCTGGTCGAAGATTCATTAAATAATTAATTATGCTTTAATTAGACCAGCTACATAAATTGATGTTTTAATATTTTGATATATTTAAAATTGTTGAAAAAAAATTTAATTATTTGCATGTTGAAATATATAACCTACCTGGTCGAAGATTCATGAAATAATTTCTACATCTAGTTGAAAATACTCTGCAATTAAATTCCATATTTTTTTCTATTCTAATTATTATTATTTTTTTATTTAAAATTTTGCACTTGCAAAGCTGCATTTCTGTACAACAGAAGCAATTTTACAATTTGGAAATCACCTGTAGCCTGGTTAAGGACTTTAAGAGTTTTTATGATTAATTTCATTTAACTTTAGTAATATTACATAAAGTCAAATAATTTTATTGTCCCATTAAAGTTACTTAATTATAATGATTTATCAACAGTCAATAATAAAAAAAGTTGTGCTAGCATTTCAGTTGACACATGAAATGCGTCATGTTATTATATAAGTCAAATAGAGATCTGACATCCTAATTTGTACCATTTTTCATGAATGATGAGTTATAAACATACATGATACTCTATTTAATCTGTATAGTGATGTGACGTGTCTCATGTACCAATTGAAATATTAACACGACTCTTCCAAAAAAAGTTGGAAATAATTTTATTGAAACTAAATCATAGTTATGTAACTTTTATTAGATAAAAAAATTATATAACTTTACTGTAATAATACTAAAATTAAGTGAATATAAACGAAATTAATCCGGAATCTCTCAAGCAATACATATTCAATTCCACTATCTCTTTTTCCCAATTGATAAAAAAAAAAAATTTTACAATTTTCTATGAGAATTTTCCACGGATTTTCATTTTTTAAACCCTAAATATTAATTGAGGGAGCTTACTGTCAATAAATAATAATTAAAAGACTTAATATGATATAAAATTAAAAGAGATTAATATCTATTTCAAAAAAAAAATTTAATATCAATAAAGAAAAATTCTTATATAAATCTATTATTAAACCAATTTAATCACATAATAACCTACATTTAATTATTTTATTTTTATTATTAAATATAAAAATAAATATATAATAATTAAAGGCATATTATATAATTAATTTGATATAATAGATGTCATCTATCTAAAAAAAATTTTCCGATCAATGAAATAACAATGCAAAAAACATGCAACTTCCGAGGATTTAATATGTATTTTATTTTTTATTTAATTTTTGGTTTAAATTATCGGTCAAACAAAATTCAGTTCTATTCGGGTTGGGATTTTACTTCTCAAAAATACTGATCGGAAAAATCGAAATTGAAATATCGAACGCAGATTTGAAGAAACCGTGTACGGACCCCATTGTTGGTGCGAGAAGACGCGTTTTCAGTGGACCCCATGCTTTCTCTTTCTTTCTCTCCCGAAGCTCTGTTATTCAGTATTTCGTCTTCAACCGGAAAAACGGTAGTTTACCTTTCACTGCCGAAGATGATGAGCGCTGAGGCTTATCAAAATCAGATAAGGCCAAACCCAGACAATGGATAGCTATCCAACACTCACATACATCAATTCATCCATACATACATACATCACTGCATCTACATGCACGACACTCCCACATCCCAACTAATTTATGCTTGTTTTTGGATTCTAGTCCTTCATTAGCAATTATTGATTGCCTCTCTCTCTCTCTCTCTATATATATATATATATGTGTGTGTGTGTGTGTGTGTACTCCTTATACTTGGATATACTATATTCTTCCTCCTTTTTGCCGCATGTTGGTCTCTTTGCCTGTTGGTTGTTTATGGTAATTTCTTCCTGCTTTTGCTTAGACAGACAGCAGATTTTATTTTCCCTGCTGCTTCTGTTGTTGTTGGGTTTTGGGAATTTTTTGGATTTCGGTTGTGATAATGTCTCAGAAGAGGCAGTCTGAGGAGGGCAAGCCTCGTTCTGATGTCAATAGTCCTGAGGAGAAAAGGAGGAGGTTTAATTGGAAGAAGTAAGTCATTCGTTCTTTTCTTGATTATTGATTTTAATGGATATAGTGGATTGAAATTTGAATTTGGTTTTGTTGGATTCTTAATATTGGATTGAGGTTGTCTATGCTAAATGGAGATATGGGTTATTGTTTATTGCGATTCTGGGAGGACTTTTGCTTGGCTTGCGTTCTTAGGTCAAATTGCTCATAAGTGTTGCTCTACCAATGACGATTATGGTTGAATTTTATGATGCATTCGTGGAAAAGATGAATTATGTTGAATGCAATCCTTTTTTAATTGAGAAATTTTTTTATGAGTTTGCTGCATCCTTGTGCTTTATGAGATTAACTAAAGAATGTTATCTGAGGAGTTGATGTTGGTGATTCATTTAACTCATGCACAAGGATTCATAGATTGTAGGGAAACTGGTTTTTGTGAACTTGGCGGAAGCATCCAAATGTTGCCTGTATCCGATTTATGAACGTGGTTTAAAATTGTGATTTTCTTGTTGATGATGATCAACATGTTTTTAATTTTCTGAGAAGGATTATCTCGTCATTCTTTTTTTTTTTTGTGTGGATCTTAACAGCTATAAGCTTTGTGATTATCACTGTCATCTCTACTTTCCTCTAATGATGTCTAATGATTTCGTTAATTTTTTCTAGTGTGGTTCAGGAGGTGATGAAGATGCAATCAGTTCAGCATTTGCTGGAGCCAATTCTGGAGCCATTGATTCGTAGGGTGGTAAGTGTGTTCCTGTGATCGATTTATTGCTGTAATGTTGAGTATGCTGTAGAGTTAAAAATTGAGATTGGATGTGCTTTCAACTTTTTTCTTGTTTTCTTTTGCAGAAGTTGTTACCTTGAAAACATTAAATTTTTTCTGTATGCTTGTGGAATTCATAAGCTTATTTTGTGATTGATTAAGAAGCCAAAGTTCTAGAAACAGAAAAAGAGACAAATTAGCCATTTGATGCAATAGATTGAGCAGATGCACATGCATTAAATTTTCTGTCTGGAAACCTACTCATTCCCCTATTTGAGGATCTTTTTTGCTCATGTGGTGGCAGTTTTCTTATTTCTATTTCTTCAGTCATAACTTATGACTCATAGAGCATTTTTCAATTTAAAATGCTGCATATAAAAATTAATTTCTATGTAGTATTGTTGTTTGACTGTACATGGACTTCATTTGTTCATATATCAAAGAGCAGTCTTTCTTATTTTTCAATTACAGGTCAAAGAGGAAGTGGAGTTAGCTCTTAGAAAACATTTGGCCAACCTTAAACGGTATGAATCAAAAGTCTGGAGATGTTTTTACTTATCCATCTGAAAGCAGTAGGAAGAAGTGAGAAATTTGTAACTTTAGGAGCCTGGCTTGTTATGTCTGTTATTCCTTTGCAGTTGGCACTGATATGATGCTAGCTTATGTTTCAATGTTGCATTTTTATGCAGAAACAGCGGGAAAGATATGGATTATTCTGAGTCAAGAAGCTTAAAACTGCAGTTCTCAAATAATCTGTCTCTTCCTGTTTTCACTGGAGCCCGAATTGAAGGAGAAGAATGTTCTGCTATCAAAGTAGTTTTGATTGATAATCCTACTGGGATGATTGTTAACTCTGGCCTGGAATCTTCTGCAAAGGTGGAAATTGTTGTTCTTGAAGGTGATTTTGACGGTGATGAAAGTGAAAATTGGACGCATGAAGAATTTAAGAATAACATTGTTAGAGAGAGAGAAGGTAAGAAACCCCTTCTTACCGGAGATGTGTTTCTGGATCTAAATGAGGGGATTGGGTTGGTGGGTGAGATTTCATTTACAGATAACTCAAGCTGGACAAGAAGCCGTAGATTCAGGCTTGGGGCAAGAGTCTTGGATAATTTTGATGGAACTAATGTAAGGGAGGCAAAGACGGATTCCTTTATTGTCAGGGATCACCGAGGGGAATGTGAGTACTTATTCATGCCTTCATATTCAATTAGTACGGATTTAAGTAATTATTTATGACATTTGTTTTCTGTTTTCATTGGACTTCTAAAATTTAAGCAGTGTCTTTAATAAAAATTATGTTGGACTATGATAGCCTGAATACAGTTCTTCAACATTATTTACTTTTTATAATATGTATTCATCAGTAATACTGGATATGAGATTATAAAACCTTGTTATAACTTTGGCCGAGGAATTGACAGAGGAGAATGGTTGTGAAATAGTGCTCCTTTCACATACTGGTTTACTTCTGCCTGTTTTTGTAGAGAACTTTATGATATATGCTGTGATACAAAAGCATGCCAAACCTAGAACCAAAGCATCTAACTTTAAGACTTTGTAGAATCCTGACTCTTTACCCATGCTATAGAATTATTTATCAGTTTTGCATATTATTGAATTAGGGGTTATGAAGACAAAAGAAAAGATGTCATTTGGAGATGAACAGTTGAATAAATAACTGTATCGTAGAATTGTAAGTAAGGGCCATACAAATTCAGTTTCTGCTGCTTCTCAGTGAATGTACATTTGTCTACTAAAAGCTCCCAATTTAGTTTGAGGAGATCTCTTTGCAATGTGTTGATCAGGATATAGTGTTGAAAATTATAAGATGAGCATGCTTGTGACTAAAAATTTAGCTTCTTAAGATTGTCTAATGAAGGAAACTTCATGACTCTAAAGTTGGCCGCTGGGTGAAGTGTATGATTGTGAGACATTCTGAACTAACATGAGAAATATAGACATAAGTGACTTTTTTTCTTTTTAACTATTGGTTTTTGGTTGCAGTGTACAAAAAGCACCACCCTCCATCTCTGTTTGATGAGGTGTGGAGACTAGAAAAGATTGGCAAGGATGGGGCTTTCCATAAGCGCTTGAATCGGGAAAATATCAATACTGTCAAGGATTTCCTGACCCAACTCTTCATAGACCCACAAAGGCTTCGCCATGTTTGTATTTATGGCTTCTATCTTGTGTATTATAATTATAATTTATACTTTCTGACGTGATTTTGCTGTATCTCATTCAACCTGTGTAGTACCATTCTCATCAATTGTTTAATTTTGATTTTTGATAATGCATTATTAACTGGTAATAAGTTATTTACCTATCAACAATGGGAACACACTGGAACATGTATTTCAAGGAAAAAAAAAAAGACATTTGTTCTGTCTGTGCCTTGGTTGATAAACAGTTTTTTCACTACTCTTTACACCATTTTTTTTGTGTGACTGATTGTATAAGCCAATTTAGTATGTGTAGAACGAGTCATATTTCAAGCTTCACCATGGTGGACTTTACAAGTGCATGTGAGATAAACATGCTATATTGCCTAGGTACTTCTCTGAAGATATATTCATCCCAAGGGGAAACCTCAAACTGTGGCTGCATGAATACTATCATGCATATACCTCATTAAAGTTTTATGGCATTCAGGGACGAGTTTATCTATCAGAAATTCGCAGTTGCTTAACATTTTAATGTATTGGTGAAAAACATTTTCATGGTCATGTAGGTTCTTGGCACAGGCATGTCTGCTAAGATGTGGGAAGTTACAGTAGAGCATGCTCGGACTTGTGTACTTGATAAGAGAATGTATTTGTATTATGCTCCAGGTTCCCAACAGAAAAGTGGAGCGGTCTTTAATGTTGTGGGCCAAGTTATGGGACTACTTTCAGATGGCCAGTATGTTCCTGTAGATAAGCTGTCTGAAACTGAAAAGGCATAGTTCTTATAGCTTTGCTTTTTTGTACTTGTTTTGTTTCATTTCTTTCTTCTTATGGTCAATTTTGCTTTCAGATTGAAGCTCAAAACTTGGTAATTGCTGCATTTGAACACGTAGAGGATGTTATCTCTTTTGAAGATGAAGCTTCTTTTGTGGATGGCTTTTCAAATTTGTCTAATATTTCTTGCCCGTCAAGCTCACCCAGGACAGAAAATTCTTATGGAAACAAGCTTTTGGCTTCACATAAAATGGTTGGATTTGATTATGCACAGCAAAATGCTTCTTCTCCAGATATTGTTTCATCTATATATTCTGCTGGGTCAGTCAGTGGTTTGGATGATTATGCCTTGCACAGTATTGAAAATATGAGTCTTGGATATGATCAAACGTTGAGCTTCCCAGGCCAAGTATCCAATACTCTCATCTGTGACACTGACGCCCTCACTCAGGCTTTCTGTGATGAGGATCTACAAAGTGCACTAGATGGCTTCCTCTTGGCACGTTCTACAGCTGTTGGTGCTGTACGCTCAACACACTCGAGGTGGACAAAGATCTCGAGTGTGTTGAAATGGTTCTCAATCAGGAAACTCGTGGCCACAAAAAAGATGGGTGATCAGGAAATTTGTAGATATTAGGAGACTGGGGAAGTAGCTATCATGTTCCAGCGGCAATGTGTATTACAGTGCTGCCCAAGTAAAATTGTGTGCAGTTACAGAGACATGTTGGCATCGATAGTTGTATGTACAGGCAAACTATATATCTTGGCTCTGTTGTGGAGATTAGGAAATCTTTTTTTTTTTTTGTTTAATCTTAAATAGTAAATATTTAGATTTGATGCACAAAATCAAGCTGAGTTCAGGTTGTAGTTGCATAAGTTGAAAAGCCTGAATGCAAGAGTTAAAGCTGCGAAACTGGGTATGATGGAATTCTGTATCTTTCCAGTTAAGATTATTATTTTGTACCTGTGTTTTTGTTCAATAAAAGGCAATTGAATATTTTCAATCTTTGTTTAATTTTTCTCTATTTTTAGAAGATTTCTTCAATTAATTCTTGTGTAGTATGTGTATCTTGACATCAGACATTTTATGGGTTATTTCGTTGTTGATGAGCACTATGGAACTATAGCATCTTGAAATTACTGTTTTGAACAGCATAATCTGCAGTCTGATATGTATTTGTTGTTTCTATTTCTATTTGTATATGTGTTTGTCGGTTGTGACGGACGATATATTCAAAGTCCAAGCCAAAAATTCTCAGAGATGAAAGATGGAGCTAAAGCTTGTGTGACCCGGAACTGCAAAGAGACAAATTTGCGATAATTTTTCAAACATTGAGCCTATCATTTTCCATAGCTATATTGAAAATTAGACGAACATAGTTTATATAAAGGGAAATTATTATTTATTTCATATATAGTATTTTTTATATTTAAAAAATTTTAAAATATATGAATTGAAATTTAAAAATTATGCTATTTATTTTGTAAAAATTTGATATATTGTATTGATACTTATTTGGTTTGACATAATATATTAATATTAATATTTTTGAAGTTTAAAAAAATACACAATTTCTCTTAATATATTAGTACTTCTTATATTTGAAAATTATACTATTTACCCTATAAAAGTTTGATATATTACATTAATAACCCATTGCAAGTTTTATTATTTATTCCATATGGTTTGACATATATAGGATGTCATAATACATTGGTACTTTTGATATTTGACAATTATAATGTGTATCTTATAAAAGTTTGATATATTGTACTAATATATTCTTATAAATTTGATTTATTATACTGGTATCTCATAAATTTTATATATTGTACTAATATCACTTTTAACAAAAAAAAAAAAATACTTTTTTTACTGAACTACTGTATAATTTAACGAAAATAAAAAAAAATAACAAATTATAAATTTTTTTAATATTAGAAATATTAACATACTAGGTCAAACAAACATAAAGAAAATAGTAAATTTACCATTATATAAACACATATCCAAATATTTCAGTGAATCCAAATAATAAAACAAAGAAAGAAAGATAAGAAGAATGGGTAGCCCTAGATGTCATGTCATAGTTGTCACTTATCCTGCGCAAGGTCACATTAACCCTCTGCTTCAGTTTGCAAAACGCTTGGCCTCCAAAGGAGTGAAGGCCACTCTTGCCACCACACCTTACACTCTTACCTCAATCAATTCCTCCATAGTAGGTGTTGAGCCCATCTCAGATGGCTTTGATGAAGGTGGCTACAAGCAAGCCTCAGATGTTGAAGCTTACTTGGCATCATTCAGGGAAGCTGGTTCAAGAACTCTTACTGAACTTATCTTGAAGTTCAATGCCTCAGGTTTTCCTGTTTGTTGCATTGTGTATGATTCATTGCTGACTTGGGCCCTTGATGTGGCTAAAGAGCTTGGGATTTATGCTGCTGTTTTCTTGACCAATTCAGCTGCTGTTTGCTCCCTGTATTGGCAAGTTGATCAGGGTTTTTTGACTCTTCCCGTGAATCAAGAAACTCTGCCTTTGTCCTTGGCCGGCCTCCCTCCTCTTCATTTCTCTGACTTGCCAAGTTTTCTGGCAGGGCCTACAACTCACTCTGCTTATTTGGCAGCAATCATGGAGAAATTTCACAACTTGGAGAAAATTGATTGGGTGCTTTGCAACTCCTATGAAGAGCTGGAAATTGAGGTAAATGAGTTCCATTTAATTGCTTGTTCCCAATTCCACTAGTTGAAATTACCACTCTCTGATTCTTCAAACTTTGACTGTTGAAAAGCTAGTAAAAGCCATGAAAGATTTGTGGTCAGTGGAGATGGTGGGTCCAATGGTGCCATCAGCCTATCTAGACCAACAAATTGAAGGAGACACAGCTTATGGCGCCAGTCTTTGGGAACCAATGGATGACCGTTGTCAGAAATGGCTAAACACAAACCCACCAGACTCTGTAATATACGTCTCCTTTGGAAGCATGGCAGACATTTCAGCTAAACAGGTTGAAGAGATAGCATGGGCACTGAAGGCAAGCAACAGACCTTTCCTATGGGCTATGAAGAACTCGGAAAACAAACTGCCTGCTGATTTTGTGAACTCAGTAGGGGAGAGGGGGCTAATTGTCGGATGGTGCAACCAGCTAAAAGTGCTATTCCATTCATCTGTGGGCTGTTTTGTTACACACACTGGATGGAATTCTACGTTGGAAGGGTTGAGTTTAGGCGTGCCAATGATAAGCATTGCGCAGTGGAGCGACCAGCCCACCAATGCCAAGTTTGTGGAGCAAGTGTGGAAGGTGGGAGTTAGAGCCAATATAGAGGAAGGAATTGTAAGGAGAGAGCAGCTTGAGAAATGCATTAGCAAAGTTATGAATGGAAATGAGAATCGAGAAATTAAGCAAAATTCTTCTAAATGGAGAGAGCTTGCTAAAAGAGCTGTTAGTGTAGGTGGGAGCTCAGAAAGAAACATTAACAAATTTATTGTGAAATTGTTGGAGGGAAAATAGACTATATGATTACATTATTTTTACAATATTATAATTAATTATTAGCCAAAAAATTATATTTTCTATTTATAATTTTATGCTCAATTAACTATTCTTTATATTATACATGGGATGCATAAAAAAATTAGTATTTATAAGACAAATAGCATGATACAAAAATCCTCAATAAGCATTCATAAGCTAGAGTCAAATTATTAAATACTTTGAAATTAATTATAAATAATTGAGCCATACTGCTACTTGTCAAAATTAATCACTGATTAGTGGCAGATAATTAATTGCTATTGCTCAACAAACAAGCCTAAGTTTTATTAATAATGTGCAATTTTGTCGCACTATGCTTATATGCGTAATATTTAGTGATTATCCTTCCGTTTGAGCATTGCCTCCATAGCAAACAGTGTGTCCAGCCTGGTGAACTAGAAATCTTTTTCACCGGATCAGTGTAACATCTAAATGAAAGCATTGGCAATCCTCCAGTGCTCCTCAATAAAATCAAGTAATGGACAGCAAATTACAAAGAAACAGACACAATATCAGCAGTGTGAATTTCAGTACAAGTGAAATTGCATTGATTTACTATTCAAGGAGCAAGCTACAAAGTTGATCAAATGCCCAACACGTTCAGGGTAAAAAAAGTAATTGAGCGCCTTCCTTCGCTTAATGCCAAGGGCAAAAAACTATCGTCGTCCAAGTGAACCAAAACATACTGTTCTCAAAGAATGGTCAAACCCTAACACCATCAAGATAGGTGCATCAGATATTACATATGCTAAATAAACCTACCAACTCCACCCTCGAGAAATCTACAAATTTTTCTTCCTCCTAATGTTGAACAGAAAATTGGGGCGGTAACAAGACTACAACAAGAAAATTGCAATGTATCTACAGTAAGATTCAAATTAACGGCTTAAGATCATCAGACATTGCTGAAGGTATGCAATGTGTAGCGAGAACATCTACAGTAGCTTCCTTGGCAGTCTTTGTCCTGAGAACGACTATCTGAAATTTTTAAAAAGAGAGAGAGAGAGAATAAATATCACGGGCAGTAATGAATAAAGCATCCATAAGTTCACATAATAAATGACGATAGAAGAGAATACCTGATCATATTCCAAATCAAATTTCAAAAATTCATCATCACAATTCTCGACCAAGTTGGCCAAGCTCTTCAGATTCTTCACTGGCTTGCCATTCATAGCAAGAACCTGCATAGGCATGCACAATCGTAGACACTCAATAATAGATAGATTGAACCAATTCAACCATTACAGATCGCATTCCTCACCTGAGTATTAACAATGTCCTCATAACCAATATTAATATCAGCGACCAGCACCTTCCAGAAAGTTGACAAGGAATAATATCAGTAAGCAGAAGAACACTGAAATAAGATACCAGACACAATGGAGAGATTGGAAACCTGAGAAACCACAACAAGCTGCTCATCAGGAGATTGTGGCATTGAGTGCATAAGTTTCTCCAAAAGCTTAACAGGAGCTTCATATTCATAGTCTTTGCCATACTGGATGAATAGGTAAAAAGAACAGACAATGTAAGACACGGATAAGGTTGTACAAAAGTTTTGATGCAAGAGTGAGCTGCAAATGGTAAGTTTTAAGAGTTTTGGAACACACAAAAAATAAAAAGAAAGGGCAAACAAGCTGGAGCAGCAGAGGAGAAGGATGATGAAATGCGGGACAATAAAACAAACTTTCTTCAATTACTTCTACATTTTACATACACAAGGGTTGATCATATAGCACCAATTTACAAGGCAAAAAGTTATACACCTGCTCAAAATATCCAAGTTAACAACTGAGGCAAGAAATCTAATAAACCATACCCTGCAATAGCAAAAACTGACATTGACAGCATATCTAAGAAAAATCTCACTGTTCCAACAGAGAGGAAGGAGACTGGCAACTTCAGATCTTCCGTTCAGAAAAATTATAAAGTAGCAGAAAACATGAAGTGTGTATTCATGTCACTGGTGCACCAAAAGCAATCCTGAATGTAGTTTCCCCTTGTTAAGTAAGAACACACAACATTTTTATTTTACTTCAACTTTATGTAGCATGGACACGGATATGGACACTGACACAGACATTGGGAAACGAGATTTATAAATAGTAACAGACACGGAAACGCGGGGGAAACAAGTAAATATTAAAAATATAGGAGTAAATTTATAAATAAATAAATATAAAAAATATAATTACAAGTTATTATTTTTATATGAATTAAATAAAAATGACATACAATCAAATATATTGAATAATGATTGGTGTCACATATAGATTTTAGGTTTTATAGAAGGAAAAATATATTTTTAACTTCAATAAATGTGTTTCTAATTTTTTGAAAATTACAAAATGTACCCAGAACGTTTCGTGTCGGTGTCCGACAAGTGTTGGTGTCGGAAAAGCGACACGCTATGTAGTTGAAGTGTTCGTGCTTCATAGCTTCAACCCCAAAAGCATTTGCACAAGCAAGCACATGCCCAATTGAACAAGAACACAATTTAATCCTCACTCTCTCTAGTTCATAATTAAGACAAAACTTTGCTCCTCACACAAAAACGACTTAACTGCACACTAGGAAGAACCTATACCAAAATTCACATGTTTCAGCATTTATCAAGCTAAGTTTTAGAATCTAAAGGGAATCCAGCCAAAACAAAAGCACCAGTACACAAATGTACATGAAAACTTCCAAAAAAAATGTGTAACTGAAATTAGCCACCTCCGAACGGAGATAAGGAACAGAAACTGTTGTGAACACAAATCCTGCAATAATATAATATGAAGGCGGTCTGCCTTTGACATGCGATGGAATGAGCCTTCGGTGAGTTGAAAGTTTGATGTCAAAGTTCAGTGTCTCAGAATTGCGAAGAACTTTAACTGCAGCATTATCCCCAGTGTACTTTTGGGAGATAAGGTAGCTGAAACCTATGCGCTCTCCATGCCGAAAGGGGACTGAAAAATTGAGAAAGGTGATAATGAAGCTCGCTGGAAAACTAAGGGGATATAATTAATTGCTTTGGCCTGGACTATGCATCATGAAACTTAATGTAACATGCATAGTAGTAATAGTATAAATAGGATTCCAGTGCCTGCTCTGAATACTAGAAAATGGACACTCACCTGTCCCGTCATTAGCAATATCTACCCCATCAAAACTGAGAATAATGTCAGATGGCTTTAAAACTTCAGATTCTGGAGCAGTGGGATCAATTCTTCTGATACGAACACCCTTCTGATCAGGTTTCATACCCATGGCCATACGCAGATCTGGATTTTCCATTTTCTGCCATTCAATCCCAAGAAATGGGAATCCTAGCATGCAAAAGATGACCATAGATCTTAATCAATATAAGTGACGCATGAAAATTTGTTGTAATACAATTTCAGATTATTCAGACATGTATAGGAACCACAAACACATACATCATGGTCTCAGCCTCTTTCTTTTCACTGTGACAGGAAATTAAATGGCATGACTGAAGTGCAAGAAATAATTTAGTATCAGAATAGCTAATAGAAAGCTTGGTCAGTTGGCCCTAAAAATAATTGAATAAAGGCAAAGGATCCATGTAAAGTGACGCTTAATTCAGTTACAGAGTTCATCAAACAGACACAGATCAACCACTAAAAGCATGCTATGGGTATTCGAACTCATGAAAAAAGAAAAATCCTTAGAACCAATGATGGATCCTACACCAGACATATATAGACATATGAAAAGAAGAGTCTCACAGAACTCAATCAATCCACAAATCTTGTCCCAGCCTGTGTACCTATATGTGTGGCCACTGTACTGAAAATGGATTTAAGGACTTATCTAGCATGAAGAAAAACAGTATCCCTCTAAAAAGTTCTCCTATTCCATTCCCCTCCATTATTCAAAATAGTGTGCACAAAGTAACTAAAATTACCTGTATAGGCTCCGTTCTTCTCATAATCTTGGATAAAGTGGGTTATGACTGGTGTTGGTATGACATATCCAATATTTTCAACGTCTTCATGTTTAAGGGACTGAAATGCTATGCCCACACATTTTCCTTTGTCATTAAAAGCAGGTCCACCAGAATTTCCTGAGTTTATAGCTGCATCTATCTACAAAAAAGCCACAAAAGACCAGGGCACTAGTTCAATAAGCTACCCATATAAACAAAGGAGATCAAGGGTTGTAATAATATAACCTGCAAGCCCAGAAGCTCTGTGGAGCCATGGACATAAGAAAGAATCTCAATTCGTGATACAACACCACTTGTCACAGAAATTGTGTCCCCTCCAATTGGGTAACCAACAACAGTCACAGCATCTTGAAGAGCAGGCAACACCCCAAACTCAACATGTGACACTCCTTCCCAGAATTCATCATCATTGACTGTTAGCATAGCTGTAAAATCATAAGAAAAGTGATTCAAACTGTTGAGTGTCTATCAAACTAAAGCCCATCAAACATCATCATTTTATTAGGAAGAAAGAGGGTGTTGCCTGTTGATAAACATAAACGATATCAAATTTAATAATATATCACAAACATTTCACCATACATAATCTTTTTACTAAAAAAAGAATAATAAACAATATAAAATTCCCTAACCTTCATTTCTTTTCCTTTCTTTTCCTTCATCATTAAGGAACCAAAACCAAGGCTAAGCGAAGGAAAAAGAATTTCTGTAGTTTGTATAAATATTAGAATAGAAGTAAATTTAATATTTTTTCACAATTCTATCCCTTTTAAAAAGATTCAGTATGGTGAAATATGAAGAATATATTAATAACCTTAATTTCATTCATGTTGATCATGTCTATTTCCCTTCATTTCCCACCAACTTCTTGGGAAATTAAAGTGGGCTTTAAGAAATTGAGAGATAATGTGCAATTTTTTCTGTTTTTAACATCCAAAAATTGGAGAAAATTAAAATTCATTACTTTCTTTTTCTTTCCACCCATTTCTTCCACCGAACTAAAGAAAGCATTAATCTCCTAAAAGGAAGACGTTTTATTATGATGAAAGAGAAGTTTCTCACAACACAAGTATATATAAGAATGTGAATGACAAGCTCATCAAACAGTTAAGAAATATTCTAATTTCTTTATGGACGCCTTTGGGTGAACTTTAAAAAGCCATGACAACAATAAAAACCGTTTAAGAGCTTTAATCTTACCAATGTCGCACTCGGTCCCAATAGCAAGCACAGTAGCCAAATACTTGGTATCAGAACCACGCTTCTTGAGTTTAACCTGGGTATAATGCTCTACGGAGTGCGCATTTGTTAAAACCCTCCTGCCTCCAATCACAAACCCACTACTGCTCGAGCTATACTGCCTCTTTCTCTGCCACGGGAGAGAAAAATTGGGCTCTGTATGCACGCAGAATACCTTGACCACAGCGTCCATCGCTGGCAACGCCCTAGCCACGGGCTCCACATGAAACATGGAGCCTACCTCTCCATTAATCACAGGCGGCGGAGGCTTGTCGGGTTTCTCCGGTGAGTATTTGGGGCGCTTCCTGGGACGACCGCGGCGACGTTGGGTACCATGTTGGTGGGGATTGTAGTTACTGATAGGAGTATTAATAGCGGGACTGATGATTTCAACATTAGAAACGGAGAAAACGTCGTCGTCGTCGATGGTGTTAGTGGAAATGGGATCTAGGGTTTGGGTAGTGGGGGGTATTTTGGGTTTGCGGCCTCGTTTTTTGCGCTTGGAAACGCCCATGAAGAAAAAAAAATGCTTTTCTTTAGGTTTTTAGTTGTCTGTTAATGATGTTGTTAACGATCGCCGCTTTTTCGGCCCCAAACAGATCGAAACAGAATTAGGGTTCGAAACTTTGGGGAAATTTTAGGAAAAGCTTTACTGCAGACAGACCAGACCCCGGAGAAGAGGAGTAAGGAAGGAGCTATTTCAATTGGCTCCGCACTGTTCTCACTAATGGACATTTTCTTTACTGTAACTACAAAGCCCTGGAACGACAGCGTTTTACTATTTCAAAAAATATTAAAAATTATGTTTTTTTATTTATATTTCCGAGACTAATCATATCATACTGCTACGTTGCTCTAGCATTAGACATTTTTCTGAGACATATTTTATTATCTTGTAATGAATGAAAAATAAAATCTAAACTAAAATTAAATTAATTAATTAGTTAATAAATATAATATTTAATGGAAAAAATTAATAGATATATAATTGAAAAAGATTAGTTAATTCAATGTTATAATTAAGAAAAGAAAATTATTTTGTAGATTATATTGAAAATAGTAAAATTTTAATAAGTTAATTAATAAATATTAGAAACTTAAGGATTAATAAAATTTACAAAATCAAGTTAACAAAATTTAAATGTCGCATAAGATCATTTTTCTATATTCAGATTAAGATTTTATTAATAGATTTAAGATTTGTAAATGGCTAAATAACTCTACAGAAAAATATTGGAAAAAAAAATTAAGATTTTATGAAACTTTTTACCAATTTAGGGCAAACTAAAATAATTTTTCATGTAATCAATCATAATAATTCAACAAAAAATATTATCTATTTAAAAATAATTGATTTAGTATGATAAGTTTCATTTAGAATTATTGGTCTAGTCCATAAAAATGTAATTTTTGCTCCGATATTAATAGGTTTTAATTTTAAATATTAAATTAATTAATTTTCAACAATTAAATACACTAATATTTATATCATAATTTATTTTATACAACGGTTTTTCAGTTTCACTATAAAAAAAATGATAATATAACTTTTAAATGTCTGTTTTATTTTTTTTATATAATTAAAATAATAATAAACTCTTAATGTTATAGGTTTTTTATTTTAATTTATTTAAATATTCTTTTATCATTCTTAACTATTACTTAAAAAAAAGTGTATAATTTGAATTTCTCATATAAACCTAAAAGGTGTATTATTATTTGAAATCTCCAGCAAAAAGCGTATTATTATTACTATTGAGTTAATTTTTCACTTAACATTAGGTAACTGAATAAAAATAAAATTAGCATTCGGATAGTTTATTCATTAAAAGAAATTTTACAAAAATACCAAAAATCAGATATATTGCATTTTTATTGATGCTCAAAATTTTTTTCAATTTTACCGAAAACAACATTCTAAAATTACAACAGTAACTAAATTTCAAAATCATATCAAAATATACCAAAACGGTGTATTTTCGGTATACTTTGAGGATATATTGGTTCAATTTTAAAAAAAAAAACAAAAAAAATAATAATTAACTCATTAAAGAAGAATAAGAATAATATAATTAAGTCAAAATTCAAAACATTACAAAAATATAAAACAAACAGTTTGGTATACCTTTTTGAATATTTTAGATATACTTTGAGGATACCTTAATAATTCTTTAAGAATACATCCGGAATATCTTGGGTATATCTTGAGAATAATTTGAGAATATATTGGGTTTACCTTGGAAATACTTTGAAGATATCTTAGAAATTTCAGGAGAAATTACTGGAAGGAATTTCCTAGAAATATTTTAGATATACAATAGGAATATTTCAGTATACTTTTGGAAATTATATGGAAATATTTTGGATATGCCTTGGTGATTTCATAAGACATATAGACTCAAATATCATCATAATAATCACATACACTTCACAATCGTATAATTATCATCAAAATAACTACCTCTTTTGATCTCGTCTCCATTCAAAATAAAAAAGAATCGCAGTTAGAAGCCATCACGACTTCGGCCTCCTCTTCCTTAATCCACTGATTGTTTACACTATAAAACTGTTCGTTGATCACTTCTCTCCTTCACCAGCGTTTCAGACTCAAATTGAGAAGAACAAAACCTACTATTGTGAGCTCTAATATCAATTTCACACTTCGGCCATTCGTCTTCCTATCAATTTTTCTTACTCTGGAAGATGAAGATGGATTTTTTAGGGATTGTAGTCGGTAAAGTTGAATTAAGTTTCAATAAATAAAATTTCGGTAAAAACAAAAATGAAACCGGTACAAATGAAAAGAGCAATAAAATGAGGTAAATTTGTAAACAAAATTTTAAAGATGACGCGTAGCGAATTTTCCTGTTCATTAAAAACCAACCAAATCCAATAAACTTATTTAAAATAAATTGGTTAAATATTGGTTTGGGCCGGATAATATATTAGTAAATAAATTAGTTAATATTGATTCACTCCAACTTTCGATAACTCAATATTTCTCTTGAAAAAATATGGACAGTTTTATTTATAATATTTATTATTAATAAAATTGGAATATATATTTTTTATTAAAAAAAACATTTTAAGCTTTTATATTCTTAATTTAACATTTTGTCTTTTTAATTTAAATTTTTTGCCTTTTTTTTGTATTCTTAACTTATTTATTATATTCTGTTTCTTTATATAATTGTACTAATTACAATAGATGTAGCAAGAAATATATTGACATGAATAAAAAAAAAAAGTGGATTAAATTTATTCAACATGAAAAAGTATCAACGTCAAATTTATTTAAAATTAAATTTTAAATCTGATTAATTTTTTTTACATATTTCATAATTTGAAATTTAATTTCAATTAGGTGGGAAGATTATAAATATTCAAATTCTTAAATTCAATTTAATATAAATTAAATTTAATATTAATTAAAAATGAATTTGATTATTATATGAATATTATTACAAGAATTAAATATATTATTAACTAAATATAATATTAATATTAAATAAAAATATTAAAAATACATATATAATATTAATTAAATAATAAAAAGAAAAATATAATATAATATTAATTAATTAAATATATTAATATTAAATAAATATATCAAAAATTAAATATAGAAATATAATTAAATAAATGGGCTAGCCCACTATACATACCAAAAATGCTTCAACTGTACAGATCCAACAGTGAGCCCGGCCCACCAATCCATTGTTTTAAGAGGTGAAAAATAAAATCATTAAAAAATAAAAAATTTTAATAGATGAATAATTTTTTAAAATATATAGATTTTAAACTTTTTTAAGAATTATTTAAAATTATTCGATCGGAACACAGCGTAAATTTTTTTTCCGGAACCGACGACGAATTCTAGGGAGAGTAAAACCAAAAGCGTAGAAGGCAAGTTTAAAAGGTTTTAAAATAAATTTAAAGAGTACGGCCCCTAATTCTATAATTGACGTTCCCATTAGTAATAACAAAGTTAAATATTAAAGCATAAGCAATTAAACATTTTTCTATTATTTTCTTACTACTTATCATATGCTTAAGCAACATCTTTGCTACTTTTTTTTTCCCAAAAAAATCATTTTGATAATAAATAATTATAAATACCATTAAATTGATAATATAGTTAAAATTCATAAATTATCTTAGTTTTGATAATATTTTATAGATTACAAAGAACCGAATAAATCCCAAAAATCCAAACAGATTGCATTTTAATATGATTTGTTTGAGTTATTTTAGGTGAATAATTTTTGTTTGATTCCAAAATAAATTTTCAAATTTTAATTCAAAATTTATTTTTTTAACTCGCAATCAAATAAAACTGAAATTATTATAACGTGAATTGAAATTCTTATAATATTAATATTATAGTTTCAAAATTAGGTTCAAAATATTCTATTCAATATCCAACGGATGCACATCCCTAATTTCATAACTACAAGAATTGGTATTAAACTAAAAACCCATTAATAATAATTTACTTTGATTCGACCAATTAGAAAATTAAGAATAATACAATATGCAAAAAGCATCATGGAAACGATTTTTTTTTATATATATATATAAAATCAGCAATTTCATTAAGTAGAAGAAGAAATTACATTTGTTGTTAAGGAATCCACCAAAAATAGTGGAAGATTCCGGCGATTTAGGCTCCAATTCTGTGTGGCTTTAATCGGGGCTCCGGTTTGCTTGGAGTCTAAATTTGGATCAATTGAAAAATAACAAATTATAAAAGAAAATAAGTAGACATATTAGTATATGAGAATTAAAAAAGCATGAATTAGGAAAAATTTTAAAATCACCATACGGACAAATCGGTATTATCGAATTTGTTGAAGAAAATTTTGTAAAAATTAGAGAAATTGGGGCAAAGAGGAAATTTTTCATAATTAAGCATTAATCAATATTAATTAAATAAATGAACCAATAGAAAGAAAAATTAAGCTAATTAGTGGATTCCACACATCTTAATCTTAGTATAAAAGTTAAAAATTGTGAAAATTCATCACTTGTCTACTAATAACCCCCATCTTCTTCATTTTCTCCGTATTGTCCTCTCCTTCCTCCAAATAACTTTAATACTCCATTTGTGACCTTATTAAGTTTTTAAAAGAGAGAAAATAATAATTTAGAGTGAGAAAAATTAATAAATCAAAGAGATTTCACTATAAGTGAGCAAAAGAGAAAGAAGGGAAGAAGAGAAAAAGGAAGAGAAAGATTGGGAGAACTTTGGTTTACTTGGAAAAAATCATCAAGATATGTTTGTTCTTTTTAAATTCAATATTTTTCTACATATTTGAGACTCTTGTCAATAGTTGATGTGTTTGGAATTGTTAAATTAGGGTTTGAGTTGATGTTATGTGACTTGTATTGAGAAGTGTATATATGTTGAAGAAATGATAGAATTGAGCCTTATATAGTTATAAATGATGATTTTGTGGCTTAAAAACTAATGAAATAGGACTTTATAAAGAGTGATATGAGGTTTCCTAATAGAAGAGAATTAGAGGGGAGAATGTTTAAAAGTGTTTAATATTGATTATGTGACTTGAAGATGATGAATCTGAAGGAAAAAAATATGGAATAAGTAGGACTGTTTTGTTGGTGTTAAATGAAGGGAATGACTTTTGATTAAAATGAACATAAATAAGATAAAAAGATGAGAAAATAAAGATATGAAAAGAAGTAGAAAAACATTAGGGACACTAAATATTATTTATGCATAAATATTGATTGAATAAAACATTATTTATTTTATTAAGGCCAAACAAGTGGACAAAAGAGTATTTATCAAGAGGTGAACAAAAGAAAGAAAAATGTCACCTAACAAGTGAATTAAAGAGAAGAAAAAAAAGGGAATTTGAGGCTATTTAAATAAGTGTTTATTTGATAAAAATCTTATATGCCATATAACTATAATATTGAAATATTTGTGTGAATATTTAATTGATGCCTTTAAAGTTTTTATGCTAAATTGGTGTGAAATGTTGAAGTTCATGAAGGTGATTAAGGTATGAAAAATGTGTACATGAACTTGATTCAATGGAGTTAGCGAGTTAATTAAATTAAATTAAATTATATATACGGGATGCACTACACAAAATTTTGACCTCAGTAAATTGACCATAACTTTTAGTGTACTAATTGGATTGACATGAAATTAATTAGAATTTAAAGTTAACTTATAGTACTAAAAATGTTATGAAGAACTTAAGTTGTAATTCAGATTATAACTAAATCAAAAATTTATTACAAATCTCGGATGTAGAAGAACTATAACAGTGTTTAAGCTGAACACCATATAGTATATTGGTCATAACTTTTGATAGAAAATTTGAATTCCACTAATTCTTTTTGAAAATTCATAGAAGATCACAAGATCTAAATAAAATTAGAAGTGGGCCAAAATTAAGGCTCAATCCCATGGCCGAAATCTGCCATAAAAATAAAATTTGCATCTTTGGTCTTTTTTCTTATGTGGCATGTTATGTATATGTGATAATTGTTGGATATTTTAATCTTATTGGACATATAGACGTATGACATACTAATATGTGATATTGATTATTTATAATCAATAGATAAATAGGTCGGTGAAAAGTGGTAACAAGGAATTATTATATTAGCAAATTTGACTAAGCCTGAATACACCTAATCTTGAACTAAAATAGTAGATAATTTGACATACCAATTAGGGAAAAAATAAAACATGCGTGATAAAATATTATTAAAACTAGTAATGAAAAAGACCGGAAATGATAATATTAAAAAAATCAGTAATGATAATATTAAAAAGGTCTATAATGACACTATTAAGAAACTGAGAATAACAACCTTAAATTTCTATTGATGAGATTGAACATAGGTGTTGTGGGCTTGACTAAAATAAAAATAAATGTATTGAATAAATTTTATTATCGTTAGACTTTTGGATACATGTGTATGCCGAAGAATTGTTTATTAAATAATGAACATGTGGCTATTAAATGATGAACCTGTAAGTTTTAATTGATAAACCTATATGTTAAAGATGATGAACCTGCAATGTGACATGAATATATATATATATATATATAAGATTTTTATCATATGAAACACCACTAAACTAGTAGTTTAGTACCTGTGATTTTCCTTGCATAGATCCAAAGGATTTAGAAAATTTAAATTAACTGTCAGAAAAAGAAGGAAATTCAGACACGAAGCAGTTTAAAGCATAAGTGACTTTTGGTATATTTTGTTAACAAACTTTGTAATGTGAAAATATAATTTTCTTTCATATAGAATATAATAGGGTGTGTACTGCGGATATTATAAATATAATATTATAGTAAATATATGTTTGATGATATAATTTATGAACTTGAAGTGTAAAAAATATTTATTTGGATGTTTAAATATAATTACAAGGAAAAACGAATACTGGTAGTAAGAATAATAATAAAAAGAATGAAAAAAATATTTGTACAAGTAATTTAATTAGAAGAGTTAATCAAGACAATTAAGTAGGTAATACCCACTTACCTTGCTATTATAAAATGAGGTAATGAGATATTATAAAAGATCCATCCAAATAAATAGAGAAGCATAGAAAAAAGAAGTTTTGCCATACAGTGAGCTACTTTATTCGTTTTCATTTTTACGAAAGTAATTTTAAAAATATCATAAGCAGTCAATAATAAAGGCAACATTAGAAAAATTAGTCTTTGGTTAAAGCATAGCATCAACAACAATTTTTGCGTCTAATTCCAACACCATAGGAGGATAACTTTCATTTTCAAGCTAACTAAGAGCATCCTTACCAATACTTCATATATCATTCTTTATTATAATATAAATAATTTTGTAACACCCTTTTCCCCACTCTAAATTAGCAAGGAAGGTAAGTATTAACTGCTTAACTCTTTTGAATAAACCGCTATATTAAAATACTTAATATACTTTTTTTATTATTCTTTAAATAAATATTATGCATCCAAATTTTAGAAAAAAACTTTATACACTTCAAAATCTATAACTTGTATCTTATAATTAAATATACATTTACTTTAAACATACACTTCAAAAGCATGCAAGATTTTTATAAAAAAGACACATACTTAAACAACCACAAATCTCCACTTTTTCTTCTCCTTACTTATCTGATGTCCTTTTTCTTTCCTTTGTTCAACTATTAATGAGCACTCCTTTACCCACTTGTGTAGCCTTAACATAATAAATAAAATTTTATTCAATGTCACATACAACTAATGTTTATGCATGAATTATATCTAGTGCTCTTAATGCTTTTCTGCTTTTTTTTTATATCTTTATTTATTCGTTTTTTTACCTTATTTATGTTCATTATAATCTTAAGTCATATACTCCATCAATTGCAAACAAATCAGCCCCGCCATTCCAAGTCACTTATCTACTATTAACCACTTTTAAACTTCTTCCTCTTAATTCTCCTTCACTGGGTAGCCTTATATACATCTTAATAAGTCTTATTTATTTAGTTTTCAAACTACAAAACCATCATCCACAATCACATATAACTTAATTTCATCATTCCTTCAACAATCCAATACCTCTCAACAAAAGTTAACATAACTTCCAAATAACCCTAATTTATCAATTCCAAACATAACAATCTCCCACGTGGGTCTCAAATAAATGGAATAAAGTTGAATTTGAGAAGAAGAAACTCACATCGATGATTCTCTAAAGGTGACCAAATTTTCCTACTCTTCTCTTTCTTTTTCTCTACTTTCCTTCCTTCTCCTTTGCTCTCTTATGACGAAATCTCTTTGATTACTTGGTTTCTCTCTTTCTAAACTTTTTTTTCCCACTCTTTAAAAAGTTCACTTGAATAAAAAATGGAGGGTTTGGGAGGAGGAGTGGCAGGCCATAGAGAGAAAAAGATGATGAAGAAGAGTTTGGGTGGATAAGTGATGAATGCCATCAAATTTTGACTTTTATACAAAGGTTAGAGTTGGTGGGTCTCACTAATTAATTTAATTTCTTTTTCTATTGGTCCATTTGTTTAACTAATCTTGATTAATTTTTAATTATAGGAAATTTCCTCTTAGCCACAAATTTTTCTACCTCACAAATTTTTTCCAAACAAATTCGATAATATTGATTACTTCCGTAAGGTGATTTTAAATTTTTCCTAATTTTTGTATCAATCTTTTGATTCTCATTTTATAATATACCTACTTATTTTCTCTTATAATTTATTATTTTTCTATAGATCCGAATTTAGACTCCGATTGGACCAGCACGTCCGATTAAGGCCACGCGCGATCGGGGTCTAAATCATTAGACATTACAAATTCACTCATTATTTTAGTTTGTTTTGAAAATCATGTGCACTTCAACAATACTCCTTATCTCACTCCCTATTTTAATTTTTCTATTAAAGAAAATAAAGAGAGAATAAGAGACAAAAAAATAAGAGAAGAGAGAGAAAATAACTAAAGAGATGAAAGAGAAATAATAAAATATTACTTAGGAACTCCTAGTGGCTCTTAAATATGAGGAGAAAGAATGTAAAATTTAGAGAGTGAAATAAGTAAGGAGAAAGATATGAAGGTTATTGGAAGACATAAAACTCATTAAATTTGGGTAACGAGTAAAATATGGAGGCTGTTGGGGATGCTCTAAGAGCCTCCAACACATTGTTTCAGCAATGAAAGAGTAAACCCGACCAAAAAGAGTTTTTGAAAGGCCTACAACAAAATCTCCATTATCATTACAAATTAAAATACCTAAATCAAATTAAGCTATTTTCCAAGGACAAAGTTGCATCCATATTGCATTTAAGACAAGAAAGAGGTGGTCTTTGCCATCTTATGTCAATCCGAAAGCATGAGACACAAAACTCTTTGGATTATGCTTTGCCCATTAAGAAAGAAAGACAAGGGCATTGCAAACCATATCAGAAATAGACACAACCTTCTTACCCTATGGCTAATTATTCTTTTGTCGCCAAATTCCCCATAAGACCATACAAATCCTATAAATATGACATGAAACAAAATATTTTTGGCATAGCAAAACTAATTAGCAAAAGATACAATACCAAAACTATAAATATTCAATCCTAACTCAGCCTAATAGTCAATTGCAGGACAACAATCCAGGAAAAAATGTAAAGAGTGATCCCCATATTGTTCACAAATAGCACAAACAAGTGATCCTTAGTTGAAAGCAAATTCTTACAGAGATGCCACATAAATAATCTCACTTTATGGGGCACAAGAATCCACAATATGCTAGCCTAATCAAACACATTATTCACATTACCGTCATCAACCACATCTTCAAAAACAAGCTCGTAACCAGACTAAACAGAATAAAGACTCCATCTATCAAAATGCCAAATGAGTTTATCTTTATACTTCATAGATCTTGAAGGCATCTGTAAAATATCCTCTGCCTCATCCTTATCAAAGGTCTCATACAATAGCTCCACATCTCATTCCAAAAATTCAGGTATTTATAAACCACAAACCAACAAATTTTCCAAGTCAGGCACAATAGATAACAAAACTCGAAAGATAGATTCCCTACTAATCCACAGTTCCTCCCAAACTTTGATTCGATGTCCACTCTTATTCGCTACCTACACCCATTTTCCATCACAAGTTTAGCATCCCAAATACAAACTTCCAAACAAAGCTTGGTTTAGACCCTAACTAAATTGACAAAAAATCCTCATACATATAATATCTAACTTTGGGAATCCAACTAGAAAGAGCATCTGGATTAGAAATAAGTTCCAAGCCTGTTTTCCAAGCATAGCTAAATTGAATGACCGAAAGTGCCTAAAACTCATATTTCCGTCATGCTTTCTAACATTTAACCTATCTCAAGACTGCTAGTGAATTTTCAGAGAACTATTAGCATTTCTACCTCACTAAAAAGAGTTCATCATTTTCTATAACTCATCACACAAAGCCACAAGGAGCACAAAAAAAAAAAACTCATACAAAGTATTGAAACAGCTTAAGCCACATATTTAATCAATATCTCCTTACCCATCTGATATAACAGTTTACCATACCAACCAAACAACCTATTCCATAGTCTATCCCTAAGGTATACAAAGATAGATCTTTTACTTCTACCAAAGTAAACCAAAATACCTGTCTATATTAAGAGCTGGAAACACATTAAAAGCATTATTGATGGCATTATAATTCTAATGGAAACAACTTTTTAGAAAAAGGAAAAAAAAAGCATTATAATTTTTTAATTTGGCATTGAGGAGGTTTATTAATCATGATGATTATACTTTTGTATTATTGTATAGTTGTCAATTTTTGCGCTCTGTGGGCTATGTTACTTCATCTTCACTTATTCTTTTGGATTCTTCAATAATTCTAGTTGCCTATCTATTTTATTGCTTTGCTGTCAATTCTCAATAATTATTTTTCTTATTAAAATAATAACAATAATAAATATCCTTTTTGCAATTCCTATGACAAGTTTATACTCAACCACCATTGAAAGTGAAATATTGTATGCTCCAATTTCTATATATACTCATGCATCATATTGTTAATTATGCATTTTTTTAGTAGTTATTTTCTTGCATTTACTATGAATATGTTAATATTATACTAATATTGATGGGAAACGATAAAAAAATTTGAACTAAAGACATCATTCAATTATTACAAGTAAAAATATAAATTAAATCCTTCCTTAATTGACTGTTAATTATGAATATTAACTCATATAATTCATGATTTTGATATAGATAACATTCTATAATTATTTGAGCTAAAATCATTATATTTTATGCAATAAAAAAATGAAGAAAAAAATGATTGTAGTTCAAAAGTTTAATTTTAAAATTTAATTCTACAATAACTCATGAAAATAAAATATCTATCTTTATTAGTCACATTTTCTATTTATGCATATTTATATTTGTATTTTTTATAAGAAAAATAATTTCATTGATTTAAACTAACAATATATCGATAGAAACATATATTAATCCGCTAAAAACTATGAAAGATGAAACAGTGAAATATTCACAGTACGTAAGTTAATAAAATAATAAATCGGTTAATATTTCAATTCTACAATATAGTAACGACTATAATTTGATTTGTTATCACTGTTGGATCGAATATATTTTATTTATCTGAATAGTCCATATATAAAAATATCGCAATAAAATAACAGAAATAAAACATTAGACGAAAAAACTATATTTGTATTAATTAGAATAACAAAACTTTTTTATAATTCTATTTTTTACTCATATTTTATGACTATAAATCCAATGATTAATAATACAATTGAATGATCTGAGATTTCATACTATTTTCTCTCTTGATCTTTTGCTGCGGCCTTTACTAGAGTACAGAACTCCAACTCTGGGACTTTTAACCAATGAATGCACAATTAGCTGTCTTTGCTCAAGGAAGGGAAAAACATAAATTGAATCTTGAAAGAAATTAAAACACAAAATCACAAAAGCAAAAGTTTGTAGCAAAACCCAAAAGCAAAAGAGAGGAAATTTATACAGTGTTAAGGGAATGAGTGAGACTCATGTGATCCCGATCCGCCACTACACCGCTCTTTCTCTCTCCCTCTCAGAAACAGAAGAGCCAAAATAAATTTGTCCACCAACAAACCAACCCTTATGTTATTTTGGACTTTGGCTTCTTTTTCTTTCATATACTAATTCAACTGTGCTAATACTTTTGTTTCTTTTTAATCTCTTGAAAGAGGTTCTTTGGGTTTGGTTTTGTTTTTGGTGGTTTCATCAATGGCTTCCAGTGCTTCAAGGTTTATCAAGTGTGTGACAATTGGAGACGGTGCTGTTGGAAAGACCTGCATGCTTATTTGCTATACTAGTAACAAATTCCCTACTGTAAGTTCTCTTTTTCATCAAATGGCTCATCTTGTTTTTCTAGCTCCAGTTTTGAGATTATCTTCCTTCTTTTCCTTTTTTTTTGGGGTGCTCTTTTCCGTAGTTTATTGTCTGCTTGCATCTGGGTTTTGCAGCTTTTGTGCGCTTTTGATATTCTAGTCTCCTTCGAATGCTTTAGCTTTTCCATAAGTTGTCTTTCTGGATTTCCAAACTTCCAAATTTAGACGATCATCATGGTTTTCATTGTTTTTCAGTCTGTACTTGGTTTCTCTTGTCCCCATCTAAATGTTGCTGATACCATTTTTGTTTCATGAAAATAAATACAGACACAAGTCTTTATTATTAATTTTTTTTTCCTTTATAAAAACAAATTGTAATAGCTTTCTTGTTCTCTTCATCAGGATTATATACCTACTGTGTTTGATAACTTCAGTGCAAATGTGGCAATTGAAGGAACAATTGTCAACTTAGGCCTCTGGGATACAGCTGGTATGATTTATTTTCCTCTTTTAACATCTTTCTCATTTACTTTTGTTTCGTTATCAGTTTATGTTTTTTTTTTTTTTTTTGCTTTCCTTTTTGCAGTCTTCTTTTTCCTAGATTGAGCTTTAGCAAATCAAATCAAATTTTGTTTTGTCAAAACAGTTTTGCCAGGATTAGGCAACTTCTGTGATACTTTTGTTCTAATTACTTCTGTAGGACAAGAAGATTATAACAGATTAAGGCCCTTGAGCTACAGAGGGGCTGATGTCTTTGTGATAGCTTTTTCCTTAGTTAGTAGGGCGAGCTATGAGAATGTACTTAAAAAGGTGCGTGCATTTTACCCAAATTTGAGCTTCTTATGCTTCTAATTAGTCTTATACCCTAACACTGTAACACATGATTACTTATTCAGTGGGTTCCAGAGCTTCAGCACTATGCTCCAGGAATCCCAGTTGTACTGATTGGCACCAAATTGGGTGAGTCTACTAGCTGCTATCGTTATTTTTTTTTTCTACATACTGCTGTTTACCATGATATTTATAAATCTTTTCTTGGCTATTGTTTGTATTGAATGTGATCTTGTTTGGTAGGGTGCATCTAGGTTATGTTAGTTTCTGCATACCAGGTAAAGAGCTTATTGTATAATAAGGGTTATATTTCTATCTGATTTGATAAATATGCCAAAGATGAGACAGAGATGTAATAAATATGTATTCTTTCAGCTTCACCTTGCACCCTAGAGAAGTGTGTTCATATTTCAAACAACGTCAATTCCATTGTTGAACCACCTCTCATAAGTGAGGTTGATAACCACAACAAAAATGCTTTGCAAACTCCTCATAGTGACAGATGCTCTTCATTTTGATATGGTAGTTACTATGAAGTTGATGCACGGATATTTTTCTGGTATAGGAGATGCCATGATAATGAGGAAGTAGTTCTCAGACAGAAACTGAAGGAATACAGAAACATAATAGGTTTGTCAGTTTGCCATCCAAGAGTTTATAGCCATCTTGTTTCTTATAAGCAATAACCTGCGCGCCCCACCCCCCCCCCAATAACTTAAAGAGGAGAGAGACTGTAATGTCCCAAAAAAAGCCCTCATCATGTCTGGACTAATTAAAAAACAAACTAATAGTTACCATTGCTATCAATGAAGGCTATGAACAAGTGTTTTAAGTTTTAAAATATGAGTTAACAGTTACTTATGATTTTCTTCTGGATGATAATTGCATGTGTGTCTCTTTGTTTCTGCGCCATACAAAAGTTGAAGGTTCCAATAATAAATGCAATATACTCAATATGGTGTTTATGGAGTTTGAATTGAGAGATTGACATCTTCTCCTTCATTTCCTTCTTTCTACATTACTGATGTACCTTATTATGACTCCAATTTTTGAACCAAGACAGATGTATAGCTATGCACTATCTACACTTCTCAATGTCTTAGTCTTTTCCCCTAATCTTTTTGCTGATTTTTAATTGAATTTAAGGTGAATTACATTACTAAAATAGGAACTCTGAGCTTACTATTCCATTTATGTACCTAAAATTTATAGCTTGCTTGTGCTTTTTCCACTTCTTGTTAATTGCATAATTCTTTAATGCTTCCGGGAAGCCTGTTAGTCCAGGTCAACTATCCAAATAATTTACCCCTTGTGTGTAAGATGAAATTAATTGATTGTGTTGACTAATTTACAGAAGCCAAGCAATTGATATTGTCTTTCAAAGCTGCTGATGTTTCACAGACAAATTTTCATTACTTCACAGATTGATCCTTGTGAATAAAATGATTGATTACACTACCACTACCACTGCAATTGCATTTTAATTCTTCATTAATTTGGTAGTGAGACAAGAAACTTTCCAGAATTTTCAGACTAATGCACGGTGTTAAAATGGTTATGTAGACCTTCGTGAAGATAAGCATTATTTGGCCGATCACCCTGGATTGGTACCAGTGACCACTGCACAGGTGCTCTTTCTATTCATTAGTTGGTTAGTGCTTTTGTCTATGATAATTGTGCAATCCGTATTCCTAGTGATGGTAATTCTTTTCATAATCAGGGAGAGGAACTCCGCAAACAAATTGGTGCAGCATATTATGTTGAATGCAGCTCAAAGACTCAACAGGTATGGTAAAATATGGAAAGAAAATGAATTGCTTGTAAGGCAACTTGATTCCATAAGAACTAAAATACCTGCAAAGGGATGTTAGTATCGGTGAGTTACTCACCTAGGAATCAAGATGGTGAAACTTCTTAAAGTTACACCTTGAGATTTTGCGTTAAACTTGTGGTACCACTAACATTATCCAGACATTGGAGTTGATTTCCTGGAAGATCTTCGACCTGGACCTCTACTTCCCTTATGAATGCTTGGCTAAAAGTTGACGTTCATTTATGAAAATTTGATTCAGAGTTTATGTGCTACTTGGCCTACATCCTGACAGCATGGCAGTCTGAACATAAAGAAATTGCATGCTTCCGCCACTTGTGGCACAGTATTAATGATAAATTTTGTCTGTCCACCCATTTTATGTCTTTACTAGTCAAAGAATCCTTTTTAGATGGCTTTATGTGATTGTGATCATTTCCTTGCTTTCATTTTGTAGAATGTGAAAGCTGTCTTTGATGCTGCAATCAAGGTAGTCATCAAACCAGCACAGAAACAAAAAGAAAAGAAGAAGAAGAAGCAGAGTCGAGGCTGCCTATTGTCAGTAACATTTTTCCTTGTGCTTCTAAGAGTTCGTCATATTTTGAGTACCTAATAAGGAAGTTTCTTTGCTGGTTTATCCTCTTAGTTGAACTTTTCCATTATGTTATATTCTTAAAGCTGACCCAACTAGATTGATTGTTAGGCTTAGTTGAGTTGAGAAATGTGTACTTCACAGATGTCTCAGAGGAATCAAGCAAGCCAAAGATTGAAAGAATGGTGCATTTTCCATCCAGTCAGTCGTAATAATGAAGTCAACTGTCTTTATATGTCAGGCTATACTTTAGAGGCTTAAGTCTTGATTAGGAGGATCTGGTCTGCATAGAATGCCTCTTTAGGTGCAAGTAACCATCTTCAGTACCAGAGCAAATGAGAAGATATAGTTAGAAGAGTAAATAATGTAAGAGAAACTTTGGCGAATGAAATACACGGATTAAAATGAGGTTATATTATCTCAAGAATGACAACTTGTTTGTGATATATCTAGAAAGCACCTGTATGAATACCGGATATATGCTTGAAAATAATACAAGTCTGTTCCAAGGTCCCACTATTCAATTGACTAGACTAGCTCTGTGGTGCTTCCATGCATAATCTCACAGAGGGTGTAAAGTGGGTAAATGAGAGAAGAATTTTACCGTCATATTCAATTGTCAACATATTATTTTGACCTGATGTAGTTAGTGTCTGCACTGCTAGAATTGATGAAATAACAACTGAGAAGGAGCTTATCTGAAATCAGTGTGGTGCATCAACATCCTTAAGAAAGATCCTTAGGAAGAGCTGCTTATTAATTATTATATTGTCTAGGTTGCTTACATCCCTTCTACTTGCCCACTTTTGTAAATCTTTTTTCATTCTTGCGCACACATCAATTGAGCCAAATACCAATCAAAATCTAAACATCTTATTATGTGGTACCCTCCTGACTTTCTTTTGAAACACAGAAACATCTTTTGTGGGAGGAGGCTTGTGTGATTCAGATACAGCTGATTCTCTTCACAGCGAATTCCATTTGCAATGGTTGACTTCGACGATGGATCCTTCAAGCTGTGCAGTTCCTGTGAATTTATCAAGGCAATGTCTTTGGATAGCAGAAAGGCTTCTGCCGACTGTGTTTTTACCTATATGGCAGTTGACATATGCTAATTTTATGTTTCACTAACAGTGAGGAATGCCATATTATCCTTGTATACTAGTAGTCCTACATGTATGTATTGATTTTTGAAGATCATAACAGGTTAGTTCACCCATTTGTGTGCTCTACCTGTAATGTTCGTAGCTGTATTGATATTTTGGTTTAACACTTGCAAAGCTGATTTTTGAAAATAAACGGGTAGAAAGATCACAAGTCTTCGGAAACCCCCTAGGGGAAGCTTCTATAGGCAAAGACTGACATTATAATCATAAAGAAATCCGCAACTCATACAACATATCTTCACAAACGAATTTGGGTACGATCCTAACAAATAAAAGATCAAATACAACAAGGTATATGAGCAACTTTTGCGCCAGAAATAACTAGAGAACTATTTTGACATTGTGGTGATAGAAATTCACCAGTGCAATTAATTTTCTCTAAAGTTATAAGTTTCACTCGTATAGAGCAGACTTCAAACTTGCGAACCTGCAATATTTCACTTATCTCTTCCACAAAGCCGGAGACGAGACACAGGCCAATGAAATCATCCACAATCTACATAAATCGCAAATCCATTCTTGGAATAGCCTACCAGCTACTAACCTTCAAAATTTTCAAAATACAACCATTCAATTTTAACAATGTTGTGCGCATCCTTACAAATTACAGTAAATAGAATGTAATAGACCACGTCCGGTACAATAACATAAAAAAATAAGTGGACATCTCATCAAAATTCCACACAATAAACAGTAATACAGAACTTCAACCAATAAATGCACAAAAGACAAAATCAAGAAGTCAAACTCCCCGGATCAGTAGAATTTCTTGTCATTGAAGCAACCTCACTTACCAGTTAACAAAAAGCATACAAGTAAACATTAATTTCAAAACTTGACCACACATGTTATAGAATTGGTCAAACATAGAACACCAGAAGAGAGAAATTCCACAATACAAATTTCGATAAGTTGAATGCCTTCTGTAGGGATACTTAAAGCGGCCCAGACTATAATTAAACTGTTCTAGAAATAAACTACAGAGGGTTAATCAATAAAATAAATTAAAATTAGAATACAACAGCAACCAAAGAAACTAAAGCATATGCCAGAACCAGAAAAGCTTAAGTACCAAAATTCTCTGACCACTCTGCTTATATATGTAATTGAAATAAGGAGGAAAGAAATGAAGATAAATTAACAACAAAGCACATACAAACGGGCTTCTGTTTAAAGCAGTTCAGTAACCCAACCTCCATTGTCAGAATGGTAGGAAAAGGATGGTTTTGGGTCCAACAGTATATTGCAGATGCACTGGACAACAGTAAGGGCACCGAATTCCTATGTCTGGGCAACACAGATTGAAAGCTTTCCGACAGTTAAATATCTACAAAGCGAAAAGCAAACAGCAGCTGCCCAGTACAAATTCAAGGAAATACCAGCTTGAAGACCCGAACAGATTCCTTTGTCTTGGCACAGAGAAAGGTTGGGGGTTGGAGACTGAATAACACCGAATCACTCACTTACCACCCATCCTTAAAGAGCACAAGTTGGATGACAGTCCTGGGAATTTCCCATGCCCAAATGACTGAAAAAGAAAAGCATCAAGAAAGAATCAACACAATTAACCGAGAGACAGGAAACACTTGTGTATATCTCAAGCCCAAGAGACTCTAATCCAATTAATGAATAAGCAAGAGAAATGCAATTCGGATTTTAATTCACATATCAAATATCAAGGTAAACAAAAATAAGAAAAACATACCAAGAAAAGAACAAATACAATTAACCGAGAGACAGGAAAGTATAACACATACTAAGAACTTACGGGGATTCCAGGCTCGGTAAACTGTGCCATCAAATCTCTTTATTGCCAGGATGTTTGATTATGACCTTCCCACCCTCCATCAGGTTCCTTCCTCTTCAATACACCCCCTCCTGCAACTTGATACATCCTTGATTGTTCCTCAGCGATGGCCTGTGAGTTGGCAACAGACAATTGCCTTGATGCAAGAGAAGATGTTTCATCCCTCCCTTCAATGTCTAGACCTAGAGGCCCTGCATTAAGATCTAGCCCCTGACGACCCCATTTCCTACTGCTCTCAGCATTACCATAATTGTTACTATCAGGAACACCAACAATAAAAGGCCTTGTAAAATGGGATGGCACTGCACCAGCAGGTCCTAATACTTGAGAATGCATTGCAGGAAAGCATATCCTTCCACCAGAAGGTGAATCTACATAAGTTGTTGAACCGCCTGAAAATGTGGCTGAGTGAAGAGGAAAGTTGGCCCCAAAAGAAAAGACAGGATACTGAAATGGTGCAGATGGAAAAGGAACAGCTGGAGAGGATGAGAATACAGGCCCCCTATAAACATCAGGAGTAAATGGGGTACTGACAGTAGGGGGAGCTAACATCCTTTGAGGCCCACCAGGTGTGACCACTGGAAAAGGCTGCTCTCCTCTATCAGGCAAGATAGATTGGATAGTGACTGCTGAATAAGGATTCCCCTGAGTAAACCATGAAGAAAAATTCCCCATTTCTGTATTGTTTATTCGAAGGGAAGAGAAGGATGGTTGGGAATGGGTTGGTGCACTGTTCCTGGTGTTCTGGCCAAATGATGATGATTCGACGCTTGCGTCATCAACAAGAGGCCCATCATTCAAATCGAAGTCCCTGCGAACTCTCGCATGAATACCACTCGAGGGTGATTTGACAGGCTGAAGCCGCACATCCACCCTGTGATCATTGCTTTTTGAGTGATTACCAACATCAGTAGGCTCATCCACTCTATTCAAATCAAGATCAAGCCCCCCAGAGTTACGAACAGGCGCAGAACCCATTGGTTCATCATGAAAAAGATTATGATTGCTCGCAAGGTCACATGCAGAATCTGTACCCTGAAGAGTACTTTGAGTAGCTGTGTCCTCTAGAATTCTTTCATCAGGAACATTCAAGTCAATATCTAAAGGAGGACGAGTGGGTTTAGCAGCAGGCACATCAGGAAGAGAGGAGCAAATCATACTTACTGGCATCTCCAATGGTTTTCTAGGTTCAGCTGGCCGAAATGCACTTGTGGCTGCTGATCCCTTCCAACCAAGTTCTCCCCTATTCTTCAGTAAATCCTCTGGGGGAACAAAGGGCCTTTTTGCAGCAGAAGCTACTGTAATTGAAGCTGGAAGACCACGAGAACCAGAAGAAACAGGTAAAGGCTGTGGGCTAACCAATTGAACTCCAGTGGAACATTCAGGTGCCCTCAAGTTACTTAGTTCCATGAATCTCCCATCATCACCATTAAAGCCTTCATTGAGATCAAATTCCACTTTTGCTTCTATTGACTCCCCCACTGCAGAGGAAGGAGCTGTATCCACAGCTGCAGTTGTACATTCCTCAGCTTCGTCAGCTTCAACTCCAGTTCCAGTTAACCTTGATCCTCTAGACCTTGCTTGCTGTTCAGGTTCTTGTCCAATTGCTGGTGACAACTTCTGATGAGTTGGCCCACAAGTGAACTGTTCAATACCCCGATTACCTTCAAGACTTTCCACACAATTACCCTTGTGATCAGTGACAGCTGAACCAATATTACTTTCCTCTTCAGTTTTTTGTTTTACAAGGGTCGGACTCCTGCAGCCTGTTTCATCAGCCTGTTCAGCCTTAACCTTGTCATCATTTTCAGAGTTTACATCCTTGCCAGAATCAAGATGCAGAACTTCTCCGCCACTTCCTTTTGTGCACTCAGAATGCACCATACAAGGTTGTTGTTGCTTTGCCTGCACAGGAATCTTTGACTCACAATTTGTACTTTTCTTTTTCTCATTTTCAATCTCCAGAGATGAGTAAGAAAATGATCCTACAGCAGCTTCAGTCCCAATCACTCCTGAAGCATCAGCTTTATCTTCATGGTTAAAAGAGTTGCATAACTCTTCTTTAGCATCAGATATGCCACCTTCATTCAACATGATGCATAACTTATCCTCCCATGTTCCTATCTCTTTACCATTTGATGACTTCTCCGCTATGCCTGAAGGGTTCTCAGCCAATGAACCACTTAATACTTTCTCTTCTGATTTCACATTGCTTTCTAGACAGGGCTCTACAACTTGCGGCACGTCCATACTTGAAGAATTCACATTTCCACTGAGCTCCCCTATTGACTTCTCTTGTAACAACAATGTGGGTTTATCATCAGTGTTCTTCGCTGGTACATTAACACTCTGCTTCTCATGCTCATCATCAACTGGCTGACCTCGGTCTGCTGCAAGGTTATCACCCGGGGATAATTTTATTCTTAAATCAGTGCTAGAGCAAGAGTGCTCACCAAAAGTTGCATTTCTTTGTGGTGAAGGAGTTGGTGAAGCCATCTCTAATTTGGACATTTCACCTGCAGCCACACTAGCAAGTAAATTCATTCCAACATCATCCGCTGCAGATATTGACTCATTTGCTTCAGAGTATTTGACACTTTCAATCAAAGCATTCATGGAACTGAAAGATGCCTCGTGCAATTTTATAGATTTTCGTTCATTTCCAGATGATGATGAAGCAGCTCTGGAGACTACTGCTAATTTTCTAGCGTCATCACCAGTCCTAGAGTTATCTTCATCCGGACCAGTGGCAGGAGACCCATCTCCCTCATCGGAACCAGTCAGCACCTCTTTCAAATCATTGCTTTGCCATGACTCAGCATTGACATCAGATATTATATTAACTTGATACACATCATTCTTTTCCTTCAAATTACGGCCAAATTGATCATGCTTCTCCGAAAGCACCGGCGAAGAAGCTCTGCTGTTCATTATTGAAGGGTCTTCAAATGAGCCTCCACTAGCACTCCTTGCAGGACTGCGGCCTCTACTGGACAGTTTAACAATCAATTTGTGATTATTCCCCCCTGCCACAGGAACATCAACCACTTTCTCACATGTCAAACTAGACTCTGGTAATTTTTCTGAACCAGGATTTCTGTGCACTGAAGAATTCCTACTTGACCCAGTTTCCTTTTGAAACCCAGATGAATTTGGCCCTGGAAAGCAATTCATTAATTTACGATTCCGAGAAGAACCACCAATGATCTTATTTGTGGTCATTGAAACAGCAGTAGAGCTCCTAGCGTCCTCCTTTACAGAATATCCTCCAGTCTTGGCATGGTCACTAGAACAAGACTGACTATTGTTATGGGACTGACTAGAACTGCTGCTTTTCTCATCTCCTGTTGTTGTTAGAGGAGGATCAGACCCAGCACCAACTGCATTCTTGGCCTGTCCCTCTTTAAAGTTATTACCAACCGATGCAGAAGATGGTGCTGGTTTCAAGGAACCAGGAGGTCCAGATGCAGACTTAGTTGTTGACTCCCCTTGGACAAGCTTGACCGGAGCATTTTTTGAAGCAGAAAGTTGGGCAGCTGAACTCTTCATTGCAACCTCTGAGGATGCACCTGAATGTCGGCTCCCACCATGTGAAACTTCTGGAAGGTGTTGCCTTGCAGCCCAAGAGACCTGGTTGGAACCAGACTTTGCATCCATTTCAGCCTCAACACGTTTCTTCCATGTATCAACTAGACTCCTTGCTTTCTTCTGGATTTCAGAGTTCTTATGTGAACGCAGATGATTCACCGATTTACCAATGTTACACATTTGTAAAGCATGCAGATTTACAGGTAGTTTGTCAAGTGCACGAAGTAAAACTAAGAGAAATTCCTCTATAGATTTATCACTATCCTTCATACCGCTACCATCACCAATCTTCCCTTTATGCACCTCCTGCAGCCATTCATCTAATACAGGTAAGCCCCTAAGCTGTACAAATTGATTAAGGCAGTCAAACTTATCTGAGGCTGCTATGACACCAGCCAACATTGACCGGCCTACCAAGTCTATCTTTTTATCACTTCTCTCAGGCAGCATGAGTTGCACCAATTTCTCAACCCCTTCAGAGTCAACAAGCCCCCCATTTTCTGTAAATTTAGCAATCTCAAATTTCCAAATGCTTTCTAGTCTAGAGTGACCAGAGTTGCCATCATCCATTTTTAAAGAACGTTCTCGTTTCACAGGATCAGAGCCCTGATCCACTCGCTCCCTTTTCTTTCCCTTAACTTGAGAAGAAAATGGTGTAGTATTATTATGCACATTATCTGAACAAGGTTTTAACTGTGATGTTGATGTTGGACCATTCATTGGCTTAGGAGAACGCCCACCTGGCACTGTTGCATGCATTCCTATGCGTGTGTTGTACAATAGTTGACCTACTTCCTCTTGACGTTCCTGGAAAACAAAAAATCAAGGGCCATACAGGAGTTGATAATCACAA
This sequence comes from Balakata baccata, assembly GCA_949630135.1. Lineage (NCBI taxonomy): Eukaryota > Viridiplantae > Streptophyta > Magnoliopsida > Malpighiales > Euphorbiaceae > Balakata > Balakata baccata. The sequence continues at coordinate 41,251 of CATIWF010202958.1, forward strand.
GAAAAAAAGGCTGAAGAAGCATATAAAACATACATTAATATAATCTTGATCAGTTAGCCACCATAAGCACTTGTTCGCAATGTCGTAAACTCGCCGGCACACGAAAGAGCAAATCCCTGATGGAACTTCAACACCTTTAGCAAGGAATGCAACTTTACACGGATGGAGTAATGATGCAGCAGGAATCTCATCCTTATGAAAGGAATAGAATACTTCGTTTGGCACAGCGTCCAATAGGATGCCTTTGCCAAGCTTTACTTCAGAAGGTCGATAGAGCCAATTTACACATAACCTTATCTCTTTCTCCTTACCAGTAGTCAGCCAACGAATTATTCCAATGAAAGGCAGGGAGTCCTTGGGGGGTTTGAAAAGAGCACAATCTCCAACACTGATCTTTCGTCCGTCCTGTTTGAGAGAAACAAGTGTGGAACTTCAGTGAACCACCACACAAATTATCTGGAAAAGAAAAGAGAGATATAACTGCACTCCCAACTATTAGTAAAAACATAATAACTGTCTGACACATATAGAAACATAGAATGTAAATTCATAATGGTAATGGTTACAGAAACAATAGATTAGATGGTCCTGATAAGTTCCATTCATTGATAACCAGAATACTACCATTAAGATCGCCATAATGAATATTTAAGTTTGTACCACTAAACTTCAATGACTGGCCTCCGGTCACCTTTATATTAATGGGCAGTTCCAATTGAGCATTCAACAACCAAAAAACCAGGAGGGAAAAAAAAAGAAAAAACATATAGCAGCCTCTATCTACATAGCTCCCCTCCATTTATCAATTGATGGCTCGTCTATTTTTCACTCTTAGCTACCTTAAACTTCTCCGATGCCAATGAATATTGAATCACATTGTATTCTGACAAAGTCACAACTCCAACACCAATCAAAACTCGAAAACCCCACAATTCCCCTAAAATCCTATGTACAAGTATTCATAACACGAACATCTAGAACCAGGTTCTCTCACACAAACAAAGTGAGTCGGATCATTCCACCAATAACCCAGTGATGCAAGCCAAACAACACGCGATGTTTTACAACAAAAAATGGATCCATTTCAGATTAACCGCAGCAGAATCAATCCAAATTTCAACTCAATCGCTCAAATCCCCCAAAACCCAACTCGTTTGCACATCCTAAAACAAAACTCCAATACCCCTTCATTGACGGAGAGCAAAAAACCAAAACCGTAAACAAAGTGGAAATTTTATTTATGACAAATGAAAAAAAAAAGAATAAAGAAAAAGAATAAATTTGAAAAAGAACACTGCACCTTGGAAAATGAATTAGCTGGAGACAGCAATGAAGAAGACGAGGAAACATCACAAGCTACAACCGAATTGACACGGTTGGGTCCTGTCCACATGTGCCGGACCCTTTTCCTTTCCTCACCTGCCCGCCCATGCATAGCCTTGCATTTTCGCCCTCGAGTATCATCAATCCCCTCTCCGTAATCCCAAAACGCAACCTCCACTCCACGTCCTTTAATCAATTTCACCACGACCTGAAAGCCTTGCCTTCCAGCGTTCGCAAACACAATCCAAACCCTAATTTTCAACTCCCCAAGCGAATTTCAATCTCAGGGCTTCCAATTTCTCAACCACCGATCCAATTCCAAGCGAGATCCTTCCAATTGAAGGAAATTGAAGACGTCCTTTCGATCTAAATAGAGAGAAGCCCAAAATTTTAAGAGAGAGATAGAGAAAGAAATCGAAGAAAGAGAGACGGCAAAATGAAATTGTGTACTTGGGTACTTGGTTGAGCAGGGAAGGGCAGATCGGGCAGAGGGGGCAGATGGATGATAGTGTAACCAAGCGGTGAGGTAGGTGACGTAATGAGTAGAGATCACGTCAGATATGACTGGACTAGATTGGGTGATAAAAATTAGTTTGACTGACTTAAAAAGGCATTGGTTGACTTTGATTAGAATACGTGTGCGGAATTGGTTTGGGTTTTTTGTTGTGGGGTTGAGTTGGAGAAATGATAGGCTCACCCAAGAAGGTTCGTTTAGGGGTAAAATTGTAATTTAATAATATAGATAGAGAAAGAGCGAGAAAGGGCTTTGGTTTGACAGTCACATGTGGGCATATGATGGAGAAGTTAAGGTTGTCCTGCCTTGTCCCAACACACAATTTGGTAAAGTAAAACAAAGGGATGATGTAAATGTTCTGTGTCTGGCGAGAAAATGATTTTTTTTCGGGTTCTTCGGTTTGAGTAAGCATCACCCATTTCTCGCTTTTTCTCTATTTTGTTTTTCCTTCTTTCTTTCTTACTATGTTTTTTCTTCTTTTATTTGTCATAACGTGAGAGTGCATGAAAGTTTAATTAGATACTTTGAATTTGAACTTTACACATCCAGCTATTTTAAAGTTCATTTTAAAAAATTTTGATACTTTTAAAATTTTATCAGACACGAGCAGAATTAATTTTAGTATACAATTTTATTTGACTAACAGAGAATACCTATAGTCTGACAAAAATGTAAGGGTTCATTTGGAATTGAGATTTGAAAAAATGTTTTTCTAAAAATTTTGTATTTAAAATTTTCTTTAGTTTTAAAAACTTTTTTTAATTGAAGTAGGTAAATAAATATTTTTTTCAAAAGCAGTTTTAGAAAAAATAGTATATAAAAAATTAAAAAATCAATAAATTCAATAAAAAAAATTCAAAATTTACTTTTAGGATATCAATCAGCAATTCCAAACACGCACAATTGTGTGATATATTAATTGGAGTTTTTCTTCATTCCTTTCTTTTATAACTATCACAAACACTTTATTATGGACAAGTGGGCTAGTGTCAGTCCCTTGAGTTGGTTAGCCTGAGACTGTGTGAAGTTGGCACATTGGCTCTTCGCAGCTAGCCTGTGGCATGCAATGCGTATCAGGCAGAATTGGTGGTTGTCTAGCCTAAGGAAACTGGGACACTTAGGCGATGCTTAGTAGTGTAAGATTGCACGATTGGCTATTCTAGCGTGCTACCAGTTGGCTGCATAATGGGCATGAACGGTTGGCTAGTTGGCAAGACAGTTGGCTACGTTGCTGGCCCAATTGGGCAGTGGTAGCGGTTATATACAGTTATTCAAGCAATTGACTTGGCAAGCGGTTGTGGCTTTGGGAGGGAGTTTGCATATTGGATTGAGACAATTCTCCTACGTTTCTACCTAGCAGTTAGGGCTGTCAACTGCAAAAATAATGCTTAGTAACTGCCCCTCGTTTTTTGCATATAACTGCCCCATATGTGTAACTGCCCATCTATACAAGGGCCTGTTGCCCCACTGATTAGGAAGATTGGCTTATTGATTGTAATCTTCCTTATTATGATGAATATAAGGTTAGGATATTCCCGTACATGGTGTTCTTGTATCTCTACTTAATTTTTGTGCATCCTAAACACTATTATTGTGGGATTAGCGGGTTTGATGAACCTTGTGGACTGCTTGGTTGCCTAGCAAGTTTCTAATTCGTGTGATTGTGTAATTTGAACTTAGACCCTATGACAATTTGGTATCAGAGCCTAGTTGGCTAAAGAATGGTTATTGGCGCAATGTTTGATGCTGTCCGTGACCGGGTAGCACGTATAGAAGGAATCATCGGGCCAATTGATGCTGATAGTGTGGAAAGCATCTTGGAACGTGTTGATGGCTTGCGGGATACTTTGCAGCACTTGGAAAGCAAACTTCTGGAGATCTCCACGGAGTTGGAGGGGAGATTTTCTACTCTTGAGGCAGACTTAGTGCTGCTGAAGTGAGTTGTGGTTGATTGTTTTGGTGGGGGTGATTCCGGTGCAAAAATAAAAGTTCTTGAACAGAAGGCTTTCAATGGTGTTAGAAGTGCCAAGGAACTTGAAAATTTCTTGTGGGATATGAAGCAGTACTTTGTTGCCGCCCGTATGCCAGATGCGGACCAAGTCACCATAACTAGTATGTACTTGTTGGGAGATGCTAAATTATGGTGGCAAACTTGGATGTCAGAGGACACTATTGCTGGCAAGCCTAAGATTGATTCTTGGGAGAAATTGAATAAGGAAATGAAGGATCAGTTCCTTCCATGTAACACTTTATGGGTTGCTAAAGATGCTATAAAGAACTTGAAACAATCTAGAACTGTGAGGGATTATGTGAAGAAATTTAGTTCCTTGTCGCTGGACATTCAGAACATGTTCGAGGAAGACAAATTGTTGAACTTTTTATCTGGCCTACAGCCTTGGGCACAGATGGAACTTTGAAGGCAGAATGTGAAAGACTTGCTTAATGCCTTTGCAGCAGCAGATAGCTTGGTGGATTTCCGTATGAATAAGGAGGGCAATTCAAAGAAATCCAAAGGCAAGGGGAAAGATAAGAAGGATGGAAAAAAGAAGAATAGTAACAGGGGGAAGGCTAAGTCTGATGGCTAGAACTCCCAGTCAAAGAATTCAAAGGGAAATTAGGGCTGTTTCTTGTGCAATGGCCTGCACTATGAAAAGGAGTGTCTAAAAAGGGAGAAGATTAGTGCTCTTGTGGCTGAAGATAATAAAGAAAGCGGGAGCAATGACCCTGATGGTCCCTCTACTACGATAATGAGTCCTTTACAGGTGTTGAATGCAATCCTATAAGATAAAACTCCTTCCAAGGGATTGCTTTACGTGAAGGTGATGCTAGAGAGTGCAGAAGTTGTTGCTATGGCAGACACTAGTGCATCCCATAACTTCTTAGCAGAAAAGATGGCTTAGACTATTGGCTTGGATGTAGTCAGATGCACTAATCAGATTAAAGCTGTGAATTTAGCTGCCCGTGAGGTCGCTAGAATGGCCCATAATATGCTTGTCACTGTTGGCAATTGGGTTGGAAGGGTAAATTTCACGGTTATTCCCTTCGATGATTTTAATTTGATATTGAGCAATGATTTCTTTTTGCTTGCTAAAGTTGCTGTTATTCCTCATTTAAGTAGCTTATTTATAATGGATAGCTTACAATCCTGTTTTGTACAAGGAGAGTTTATTCAAAAAAATGAGGTTGTTCCTATGAGGGGCAGTGGTGGCATGTTATCTACGGTGCAAGTTAAGAAGGGGTTGAAAATAGGGGATGAAACCTACCTTGTAGCTATGGTTGAGATCGAGCTAGATAAAGTGGTGGAAGCCCCCGATTCTATTGTTGTTGTGTTGGAATAATTCAAAGATGTGATGCCGCCAGAGTTGCTTAAGAATCTTCCACTAAGGAGGGCCATTGAGCACAAAATTGAGTTGTTGCCAGGGACAGTACCTCATGCTAAGCCCCTTTACCACATGTCTCCTTTGGAGTTGGCTGAATTACGAAAGCATTTGAATGATTTACTAGAAGCTAGCTTCATCCAATCATCTAGGGCTCCTTATGGTGCCCTGGTGCTATTTTAGAAGAAGCAAGACGGATCATTGCGGATATGTGTGGACTATCGAGCATTGAATAAGGTGACTGTCAAAAATAAATACCCAGTCCCTTTAGTTCAAGACCTGATGGATAGATTGTCAAAGGCACATTGGTTCACAAAGCTAGACTTAAGGTTAGGCTATTAACAAGTTAGAGTTGTTGAAGGAGATGAGCCCAAGACCTCTTGTGTGACCAAATACGGCTCTTATAATTTCATGTCATGCCTTTTAGTTTGATGAATGCCCCTGCCACTTTTTGTAATTTGATGAATGACGTTTTATATGAATTCCTTGATAAGTTTGTTGTGGTTTATCTAGATGATATTGTGATCTACAACAATAATCTTGGAGATCATTTGGAGCACTTGCAAAAAGTGTTGTCTTGGCTGAGAAAGTTTCAGCTGTATGTTACGATTGAGAAATGTGAGTTTACCAGGAAGGAGATCTTGTTTCTAAACCACTTAGTCAATAATTGCCAGGTGTGCATAGATCCAAAGAAAGTGCAAGCAATTATTGATTGGCCTGCCTCTACGTCAGTGCATAAGTTACGGTCCTTTCTCAGGTTGGTAAACTATTATAGGAAGTTAATTCCTGGTTATTCGAAGAAAGTAGCCCCACTGACTAACTTGTTGAAAAAGAACGTAAAGTAGGCATGGTCTGAACGTTGCAAAGATGCTTTTGTAAAACTAAAATCGGCCATTGCCTTGGAGCAAGTGTTGCGGTTGCCAAACTTTGAATTATCGTTTGAGATGCATACTGATGCCTCAGATAAGACAACTAGTGGTTTGCTGGTGCAAGAAGGTCATCAAGTTGCTTTTGAGAGCAGGAAGCTCAATAATGCTAAACAAAGATATTCTGCCAATGAGAAGGAAATGGCTGTGGTGGTCCATTGCCTTCAAATATGACGGGTGTATTTGCTTGGTACAAGATTTGTAGTGAGGACAAATAATGTGGCCAACACCTTTTTTAAGACCCAAAAGAAGTTGTCCCTCAAGCAGGTTCGTTGGTAGGAGTTCTTGGCAGAATATGACTTTGTGTGGGAACACAAGCTTGGAAAATTCAATCAAGTTGCTGATGCACTTAGCCAGAAGGAAGTGCTTATTGCTATGTACAACACCTCCAAAACACAAGTTGTTATGGTGGAGAAAATTTGGAGCTATGCCTCACAAGATGCTACCTATCAAAAACTGGTGTCGCAAATTGAAGAGGGTGTTGTACGGAGATATTACCTTGATGATGGTATTGTGAAGGCTAAAGGGGATATATTGTATATTCCTAGTGTTGGCGAGATTAGAAGGGAGCTCTTGAGGGAAACTCACGACCTTTAATGGGCTGGACATCCTAGAGTAGGCAGAATTAGTGCATTATTAGGAAGAGAATATTTCTAGCTATGGATGGAAGATGATATTGTTGCTTATGTGCGCACTTGCTTTGTATGCCAATAAGATAAAAGCGAGCATCGAAAGCAGGCTGGTCTATTACAACCATTGCCTATTGCAGAGAAACCTTGGAACTCTGTCTCTATGGATTTCATTGGTGGCTTTCCTAAGGTGAATGGTATGTCTTCCATCAAGGTTGTTGTTGACAGATTCTCTAAGTATGCAGTCTTTGTCCCTGCCCCTTCTAGTTGCTCTTCTAATGTTGCTACTGACTTATTCTATAAGAATGTTGTGAAATACTTTAGTTTGCCAAAGGATATAGTGAGTGACAGGGATGCAAGGTTTACAAGCCGATTCTGAACTGTCTTGTTTAACATGCTGGGTACAGAATTGAAGTTCTCTATTGCCAATCATCCACAAGTGGATGGACAAACAGAGAAAATCAATTGCTTATTGGAGGAGTATTTGAGACATTATGTGTCTGCTAATCAGAGAAATTGGCTGGATTTGCTGGATAGTGCACAGTTTAATTACAACCTCCATAAATCATCAGCCATAGAAATGAGTCCCTTTGAAATTGTGTTGGGACAACAGCCTAAAACTCCTCTTGAGATTTCAAAACAGAAAATGGGTGGCAAGTGTCCAGCAGCCTATCGGTTTGCAAGGAGCAAACAAGAGTTGCTTGATGAAGCAAATGATAGCTTGAGAAAGGCCAGTAAGTGTATGAATAAATATGCTGATAGAAAGAGAAGGCCAGTTGAGTTTGATGTGGGTGATATAGTCTTACTCAAATTGACGCCTCAGATTTGGAAGAAGATTAACAGTAAGACTGTGCATTGTGCCCTTGTTCCAAAATATGATGGACCCTTTAAAATTGTTGCAAAAGTGGGCAATATGGCCTATAAGCTGAAGCTTCTTGAGAGATTGAAGGAGTACCCAAACTTCCATGTCAGCTTCTTAAAGCCTTATCATGAAGACAAGGCTAAATTCTCTAGGAGCCAAGCTAAAAGGGCTCCCCCAGTTATGAGAAAACAGTTTGATGAAGCTATTGAAAAGATTCTAGACCATCGGATTATAGGATAAAGCAAGAAAAATAAGAGAACTTAGTTCCTGGTTTAGTGGAAAGGAAGGCCAGTAGTGGAGGCTACGTAGGAAAGGGACAATGTGTTATGGCAGTTGAAGATCAGATTCAAGACTATCTACACCATACCAACGAGGACGTTGGCTCCTTCTGGTGGGGATGGTTTGTCAGTCCCTTAAGTTGGTTGGCTTGAGGCTGTGCAAAGTTGGCACATTGGCTCCTCGCAATGGGCCCGTGGCATGCAATGCATATCAGGTAGAATTGGTGGCTGTCTGGCCTAAGGCAACTTAGACACATAGGCAATGCTTGGTAGTGTAGGATTGCACAGTTAGCTATTCCGGTGTGCTGCCAGTTGGCTACATAGTGGGCATGAACGGTTGGCTGGTTGGTAAGACAGTTGGCTGTGTTACTAGCCTAATTGGGTAGTGGTAGCAGTTATGGACAATTATTCAGGCTATTGACTTAGCATGCAATTATGGCTTTGGGAGGGAGTTGGCATATTGGATTGAGACAATTCTCCCACGTTTCTACCTAGCAGTCAGGGCTGTCCACTGCACAAATAATGCTTAGTAACTGCCCCTTGCTTTCTGCATGTAACTGCCCCATATATGTAACCGCCCATCTATATAATGGCATGTTGCCCCACTAATCGGGCAGATTGGCTTGTCCATTGTAATCTTTCTTATTATAATGAATATAAGTTTATGATATTCCCGTACATGATGTTCTTGTGTCTCTACGTAACTTTTGTGCATCCTAAACACTATTATTATGGGATTAGCGGGTTGGCTGAACATTGTGGGACTGCTTGGTTGCCTAACAGGTTTCTAATTCATGTGATTGTGTAATTCGAACTTAGACCATATGACAGCTAGCATCATTAGACCCAATTCAAATCTCAACCTAATATAGTTTGAAACCTAATCCCTTATTTAACATTGCATGTGCTTTTCAAAAAAAAAAAACATTGCATGTGATATAAGCTTTTTTTTTTAATTAATTTTAAAAAAAATCAGATAAATAGATATTTTTATGAAAAATAAATACATATTCTCATAGGATAGTTCACTTACCCTTTTATTTAACAAAAATTAAAATACCCTATCTTTAATCCTAATTCAAAAAGAAATCTAGTCATATTTTGGTCCTAATTTTGAATTGAAATATGAAAGATCGAGGTTAGATTTCAATTTCGAATAAAAAGCTATTAACAACAATTTAATTTGGATTTTGATGGGTTTGATTCAAGTTAAAAATTGGTTTGTAACAAAGGTTATGCCTAACCTATCCACCAATTTCAAAAGTAATATTTACTAAACCAAATTGTTCAAAATGAAATGAGGAAATGATATCAGATCTCTAATTTTTAAGAATTTTTCCGTTTATATCTGCATGTTTTTTTATGAACCCAATTTCTCTTTTACTTATATTCCTTTTGCATGTACACAAATCTCTGATTATATTTTTGTTTTGTTCTCTCTCTACTATAAGAGATCCAGTGCAACTGGAGCGAAACTTGTTAGTGGAGTAGCAGCAGGAGCATGCATAAGAGCAAATTTAATCGGAGGAGAGCTCACTGGAATTGGAATTAGAGCTAGTGGTGAGCTAACAAGAGTGGCAACTGGCGATGAAATAGCTAATAGAGTCTAAGCTAGAACAAGATAATAGATTTCAATAGAGAAGCAGTCGATGTGGTAGATACTGATGTGTTCATATTTGTTATAGTTTTATAGGTACTTTTAGTTGTTTAGTTTTCTTGTTTTATGTGATTTATGGATAAATTTGATATCTAATTGTGTTTTTCATGATTTTAGGTGGTGAAAAGGAGCATGAAGGACATGTTTTGATGTTTGATTTGAGTTGTGGAGATGTTTTGGGTAACAATGGAGTCCATTGGAGGTGTTGAAGAAGCAAGGAAAATTGATGTGTGAAGAAAAGTTTATCGCGACTTCGTGATGACCATCGCTTGCTCATGACAGGATGAAGGCAATGGGCAATCTATCGCGCGCGTGACACCCATCGTGTGCAAGCGATGCTTGTGCAGGAGAAGTCAACTGTAAAGTTAACAGCAATATGTCACAAGCGTGACGCCCATCGCGTGCACAAGACGACTGGACAGTGCAGATCATGTGGATAGCTATCAAACCCGATTTTTATCAACTTCTTTAGGGTTTTTCACTCCTATAAAAGGAAAATAACACATCTTGGGAAGGGGACGGAGTGGAGAACTAAAGTTTAGTCATTTATTTTATCTTTTTCTCTAAGATTTAGGGGAGACGCATTCTAGGGTTTCGAATTTCTTCATCATCTCCTTGAAATTCCTGCACACACAAGAGACTTCTTGGTGGGCAATCTCATTCTCTAGAAGATCAGTTGTTAGAGGATTGAACTATTTTTTCTTGTGAGGATTAATTTGACTTGGGCCTGAAGGATTGGAGACCACCAACCTCTAATTTCCAGATTTGAAGATTTAAGGGAGCATCATAACTTTTCTCTTCTTCTCAATTGCTGCTGCAATATTTGTTTGACTATGAATATTACATTGATTTGTTTAGTATTCATGTTAGG